>VYZR01084947.1:89432-102910 GCA_013400675.1 Oxylabes madagascariensis
CTTTGGAATTTTTCTCTCTCCATTTTTTTTTTTTAATTGTGCATTTTATCTATGAAAACCGGATGTGTAATGATTGAAGTTCCGCTGTCTGCCTGAAGTATTTCCTTGGCATCGGCAGCGAGTAGGATGGGGCGATCTTTGCTGCTTTATGTTTTTGCTGCTTTCTTTAGCTTTGGGTTCCTTGGGCCTTTTGCCAGGGGGCTTTTACTTTCCTTTGATTCAAAGTGTATTTTTGGTAATTACATTTGTGCTAATGTGTTTTTGGACAATTAATCCTAATGAACATGAGGAATCAGTAGCACTAACTAATCAGACAGGGTTTCAGGCAAGTAATGGCTCCTGTGGCTATACCAACCCATTCAAATTCTTTCCTGTGATGTCCTTATTGTGCTAATCCAACACACTCTGGTTTGCTGCTACTCCACATCCCCCAGAACTGCTGGTTTCATTTCTGCTTTAATGCATCTAGTTCCTGATCTGCGACATTTGCTTGCTTAACATGTTTCACTTGAAGAGAAGGCACTGGCTGGGTGCTGAGTTATTCACTCACCTGCATAGCTGATCCACCACCAGCTCTTCTTGCACTTGAGATCAGGACATCTATGTAAAACTGACAGGTTTCTGAAACGTGANTTTAAAAAGCAGAGACATATTGTAAGCTGCTCATCAGATCCCTGATGACCCATTTTAGCAGATGAAGTGATTGGCTAATTGTTAAAGATGCCATTTTTGGTGGGTGAGAGGAAGAGCATCAGCCAGGCTTCTAGCGATGAAGACTTAGATTCAGCGGAGGTAAGAGCTCTTTAGTGGGAGTAACTAGATAAGGCTTGGATTAATTTGTCTGGAGAACAGAAAATTATGCAAAAGATTTATAAATATAGTTCATAAAATGAAACTGTTGGTGTAATTCCTTAGTAAAGATCAATGTGGAGTAATGACTTTATAACATGGAACTATCTCAGATTCCATGCTGTATTGCTGTGTCTCCACAGTAGCACAGCTCTTAGCAATTAAAAAAAAAAANACAACAACAACAACAACAACAACAACAACAACAACAACAACAAAAAAAAAAAAAAAAAAAAAAAAAAAAAAAAAAAAAAAAAGGTGGTCAGTGTCTGGAACTGCTATGGGTGCACTTCAACCATCATGAGACTATGGCTGTATTATGTTCTTGTAGCTGTACTTGTAATGCTATAAACAGTCTGAACAAAGCAGGCAAATCAAAAGCCCAGGGCTGTGGTCTTGGCATTTCCCAAAAATGTTCCTCTGTCTCTAGACATCAAAGAGAGCAGTGCATGTGACGCAAAGTACTGAATTTTGAGAACACAGGGAAAAACTTGTGTAATCTTCATGCCTTTCTTAGTACGCAGAAAGGGGAAAATCAGGTAAATGCTGCTACAGTGGCATGTAAAACAGTCTCTCTAGAAAGAGTGATGGGTAGGTAGGAGCTGGAAAAAAACAAAATTAAATTTTATTTAGAGAACAATAAACTTCAGCAGTAACTAGATGGGTGATAGTCAAGAGAGTTGGGAGCTGTGTGATCAGTAAATGCACAAACATCGGAGTGGTTTTTTTTTGCAGACTCCTGGCATTCAAAATAACAAATAGAGGAACCAGAGCTACTGGTGCAGAACATGAAACTGGATCTTATAGGGATAATATCAGTCTGCAAGAATAGTAATCATGGCTTTAACATGCATTCAAGCTTATATGTGGTTCAGATAGGGTAGATGTAAAAGGTGATAGGCTGTATTGGATGCAGTAGACTGTAAAGAAGAAAGGCAGAGTAATACAGATAATACAGGATTTGTTTCCGGTCAAATTGATGTGGGGAAGAATGGTAAAAGAGGTCCCAGGGGAAGTACTGCGAGTCTGCTGTAATCCCTCATAGGATTGGATTCAGATAGAAACTTGAGGCTTGAAAATTATACTATTCCAAATACTATTAGAGAGATAAATATTAGTATGAGGAACTTTAATTTGTCAGATACAACTTGGAGAATAAATGCTTCTAATAATCATCAGACCAAAAGATTTTGTCATTGTAGCATCATCACATGTTGTTGACACAGTGAGTGGATTATTGGTGGTATGACTGTTACAGGAAAACAAGCTGTTCAGGTGCCTCCATCTCCCCACCTTTGGATAGGATGATCATGATATGAGCTTTGATACATGAAGCAATATATTTAATGAAGTCAGTGCAGCCTTGAGTGTAGAATTGTGTGGTTTGGGGTTGGTGGGCTTTTTTTTGATTGGTTGGAACTTTTTTTTTTAATTGTTTTTTAAGAGGCGCTTTGGATACAAATTACTGATGGTATATGTAAAGGGGAAAATCCTCTAAGAAGAAACTTTAGCCTAACCTTATAAAGGCTATTAGGTGAAAAAGAAGCAAATTTACAAAAGAGAATTTATCAGCAGAGATTGCTGTGCCTTTAAAATCAGTAGGCATGAAATAAGAACTGCCAAAAATCAGGCTGAATTAAACCTTAAAAATGTTGCTAAGGAAATGGATGACAGTTTCTCAAAATACAGTTAGAGAGAAGGGAGGAGGTGGGGCCACTTAGTGTTGAAGATAGGGTCGTTAATGAGGATGCTGTTGTGGTCGCACAATTGAACAAGTCTTGGTTGTTTTAAGTAGAGTTACCTTGGGAGCAAGGGCATTATTGGTAATGGGCATGAACACACCATAGAAGCAACCACACTGGACATGTTAAAGACCCTTGTGCTGGTAGTTCAGGTAGTCTGGGCTGGGAAGCAGGGTTGCCTGGGGAAGGGGGTTGCCTATTCGTGGGAGTGAAAGAACTGGTTCATGCAGTTGCAGATCTGATAGAAGTTTTAATCTATCAAATAGGAGTGCTGTCATATGTTTGGAGAACAGGAGGTGGAATAGACCTGTTGCTGGTGGGGAATGATCTGAGTAAATACAGACCTAACCTCAGCTGCATGCTGACACACAAATATCAATTAAAGGCTTGGATACAAATAAAAAAAGGGACAAAAGGCAAGACAAATCCATTAAAACTGCGTTGTGCCTTATCAGCCTGTCTGTTTTTAAGATAACCAATTTCCTTACCTTGATAATGAGTACATAAAGGGATGACGTCTCTTACTATAGACAGGTTCTACAGCATCTGATCCGGTGCTACAGAGGAAAGTACTAATGAGACTAGAGAAAATGCAGTTTGGTGCTGAAATTATGAAACAGAGCTGATGTTGTTCTGAATGCTGTCTTTAAAAATAAAGATGACCACAGGCTATATCAGGTGCAAGAACATGCTTCTAGAGGTTGGGGAATAGCTAGTCTGTCATGTGACAGAAGACTGGAACAGCTGCTTGTTTGGATGGTTAGAGAGGGAATACATGAGGAAGGTTAATTGTAAGGGAAAGAGAAAATACGGCTAAGCCATAGAACATAGTACTGGCACAAGAACAAAGGAGAGACAAATTGCTCAGGAATAGCATTAAGTTGGAGAACACAGATCCCAGATGTTCTAGAGCAGCCTTTTAGCTGGGACAGTGTAGATGTAAAACCCAGTTCTAAGACAGAATGTGATAAATTCTATGAAAAGTTAAGATGATGTTGTATGATAGCAGTTTATCTGATTCTGTGTGTTAGGAGATCTTTTCCAGTCTTCATATTCCTGTAAATTTAAAATTATTCATATAGGTAAGTATCTGCAGGAACAAGGCTATGATTTTATGACAGTTACTTAACTTGTGTTACTGGAAATGCATGGGCATAGTAGATTGCATGGTAATGTAGTTGGACATTATTATCTCAAAACAGAATTATGGAGTGCAGCGCCATCTTATATTTGACTAATATTTGTTGCAAGTCAGTGTGCAGTAGTAAACTAGCCCTTGTGGCCAGTCTTGCAGAAAGTTCAGTAGTTTATTACTGGTCAGTAAAGCCCTGCTGTGTCCATCTTGGCACATACAAGTTTAAAACTAGCTTTTGTCATTTAATTACCTGAGGGACACAGGAAGTGCAATGCTTTGTTACCAAAGTATTACCCGAATATCTTAATGCTGGTTAAGTCACAATATTTAAGTTTTCATTAAAAACTTTAAAGCATCGCAGTTCTATTGGATCTGTAGTTAAAACAGCAGAGGAGCTTAGGTAACGCTCCCCTTCCTTGTTTTGTTTTGCCCATTTGATCGGTACTTACAGATAGGAAGATATCTGCACTACAATTTGGAAATGTTTTATTCCCCTGAGGCCTGGTTGGAAATGACAAGAATTGGACTGTGAAATAAATGTAGGGTTTTTAACTTAGTTAGGGATTTGGTTTTAAAACCTGGTGCAGTAATATGAAGTAGCAAAAACAGGCTGTGGAAAAGACTGGGTTTGTATAAATTAATGCCTTTACATAAAAAGATTTTATTGGAGATACTAAATTGCTTGAGTGCCTAGTAATGAGCTATGCAAAAGAATGAAGGGCAGGCACCTTTTGAACATGTAGTTACAGAAAAGAGAAGGAAATAAAAAAGTATTGGTCATTCAGAGGCAACCAGATTCTATCTGTGCCCCCAGGCAGGGCATGCAGGGAGTGCTGAGAGGTAGCCAAAAAGCCCTCTAGTGAGGTGGGGGCATAATGGTGAGCAGAAAGGGGCATAATGGTGAGCTCCAGAAAGCTGTTTTAGGTCTGTTTGGGATGAAATAAGTTGGCCAAAGACAGAATGAGATAGAATTCATTGTAGCAGCCTCATCCCTTTTCGCCAGTGAAGAGATCTAGAAGCATAGCTGCTTTCCAATTTATGGGCAACTAATTTCTCTGTCTGTGCAAATCTTCACACAGAAACAACAGCTATAGAAACTTTTATTTATTTATTTATTTAACTGTAGAATGTCATGCATTATACTCCCCAAATTGGTCATGCTCCTTTTGTAAGGAAGGAGCGGCCCTGTGGGCCTAGGAAAGATGATGAGAGTGGGCAACAGCTGCTATAACCACTCACCCAGCTCATAGCTGTCCTTTTCCGAGGCTCTCAGAAAGAAAGGGCAGTGGCAGCAGAGGATGAGCCAAGCAAGAGCTGTCCTGCTGGGCTGAGTGGGTCGGAGGGCTGTGGATTAGGCACCCCTTACCTGAATGATAGATTTGCAAATGCAAATTGTGCTAGATAATGATCCACTTTTTAACCTCTTGAAGAAAAGTAAATCTCAAGTTTAACTCTTTCTGAGGGGGAGGAAATTGAGTGGCGATAGAAGGGCAGCTGCCCTAGAGCTAGGCTGAGAAGCTGTTTAGTGGTGCACAGCAGCACTACAGAAAAGTTAAATATTAGAAATGCAAACCCCCCCTGACTTTATGCATTTAAAATGGGGTGTGTGGGGGGGAAATTTGGCTGGCCCTTCTTGGGTTTGATCACTGTAGCATGTTTATTTTTGAAACCTTGGAGGGAGAGGTTTTATCCCTGATATCCTTTGGAAGAAGGTGGGAATCTTGTGGGCTTGGGCTGTTAACTCTTTGAGAACCCAGGTTTGGTTCAGTGTCAGCCTGGTGTGATTTTTTGTAGTGATGGGTGAAACCTCATGCAATTTGTTATGAGAGCTCAGGCCCCCTTGGTGCACCCCCTGGCTGTGGTGCAGCTTTTAAGAATCAGCAGTGGGCTCTCGGATGTCTGGTAGCGTGGCCGGCATGTGAGGCTGCTGGGGTTAGCCTGCTGGCTGAGCAGCTCCCCATTTGTCCCTGTCGGTCAGGGAGCAGATTCCTCCCTGAGAATGAGGAGGATGGGCTTCCTAAAATGGGCACAGCAACTGGCCCTGCCCAGCCTTGCCCCCTTCTCGCTGCTGCTCACCATCCCGCGTGACAGAGTTAATCCCCCTCGCTGCCCCCAGTTTGACTGGAACAGCTGAAGGGGACAATCCACTGGCCCAAGGCTGGGGCAGTGGGGGCCGTTCCAGGGCCCAGTTCCCCCCGCCAGCCTCGGTTCCGGCAGCTGTCCCTGCTTGCTTCTGCTGAGGAGGGAGGGAGAAGCGTTAAACAATACGGGCACACACTCTCTTGTGAAAGAGATCCCTTCGGTTTGAGATATCAGTGTGGCTTCTCCCCTCTCCCTCCCTCCTTCCCTGACACCAAAGGGTTTTACTATGCTAATCCCAGCACCTGTCCCTGCAGAGGACAGCAAGAAGGGTATGGTGGTGGGGGAGGAACAGTCCCATATGTTTTTCCCTGTCCTGGATTGGGAGTGTTCCCTCTGACGCACCTAGAGCCCAGCACATATGCTCTTTTCAGATTCTAGATGCGGTTTGCTTCCTCCCATCCCTGGCAGTAGTGGCTGCGAAGATCCTGTGTCCCCCTCTTCCTGGCAGTTGTCCTGTTTGCTGCCCGGGAATTGCAGGACACTCCTCAGTCGAGGCTTGCAGGGCTGTTTTCAGTAGAGGATTTCTAATTTTAGGAGCCTCTGCTGCCTATGGTTGAGTGCTGCCTTGCTGGATCCCAGAAGAGAGGGGCTGAGCTGTGCCGAGCCAGGCAGCTCCTTTTTATTTTCAGCTGAGCTAGTGTCAACCTGAGTGGCCCCAGAGGCCCGAGCCAAGCACTGCGCAGGGCTGCCAGAGTCCTTCCCACAAGGCTGAAAGACGGAGACTCGGATTTGAAGCTTCCAGTCCTGTGTCTGTTTGGCCTTTAGCTGGAGGATCTTTGGCTATGTATGGTGTGTATTGTATGGATTACCAATACCCAGTCGTCCAGGTAAGCAAGAGGACAGTGGCGACTTTAAAGAGTTTTGCTCTCTCTGTTGTTTGGACAAAATTGGAGCTTACATGCTGGTTTTGTAGAAGGACACTGCTTCCAAGCTGGGCTTCTTGTGTCCCAGGCCTCTGCCCAGAGACTCTGAAGAGGGCTTTGAAGCTCCTGCACCGGAGCAGTACCATTTGATAGTTTTAAAACTCCAAGTTTTGTCTTGTTTGAGACTTGTGTATTTTGGTTTGCATTTTTGGCCTTTTTCTTTGATGGTTTGTTTGTTTGTAGGGGGTGTTGAAATGACAGCAGTTCTGCAAACTAGCATGTTGTTGCGTGTCTTACTGTGTTGTTGGGGCACGTGTGACTTGTACGTGTGACTGCAGCCGGTCACAGGGATGCTGACCCACCCAGAGCAGCTCCTCACCTATTCTCCTCTTCCCTCCTCCAAAATCACCTACAAAACCTCTGACAAAATCTCATTTGTCACGTTATTACTTTTGGAGGTTCAGAGAGGATGTGTAGGGCAAAAGGAACGGATGGGTTTGAGAGCAGTGGGGCTGGGCGAAGCCTGTATTGCAGCCTCTGCTGGGGGAGGGGGCTATATTTGGAGCACACGTGAGATTTGCTGGCCCAGTGTGTGGAGTCTTGGAGAAGACAGAGGCTGTGTGGGTCAGGCTCAAATACTTTTGGAGCCAAATGAAAGATGATGTTCTCTAGGCAGTCCTTTGCTATTTAGTGCCAGGTGACTCCATGTCCTTACAGGCACCAAGTTTTTCCAGAAAATGTGAAATGTAGACTAGCAGTTCAAGATTATCTACAGTGAGATACATCAGATAGCCACTAAATAGTATTTTGTTAGGTTACCTTGTATCAGGGGTTTTATTACCCACATGAATAGAATCCACCAGCAGAAGTGTGTCTTTCGGTTGTTAAGATTTGTTCCTGATAAATTGGTTCTTTGCATTTGAAACTCTTTTTTTCTTCCCGCTGGCCTTGGTCCAGCTGGCAGGACCAAGACGGATTTGCTCCATCTAAACTTGAGCCAGCACAGAAATGCAGGTAATGGGATGTTAAAATTGAAGGCTATGCTTGCTTTCCACCCTTAGCGGCAAAGCGTTGTAAATAACATAGCAAAAAACCCCAAACAAAAACAACAACAACAACAAAACCAAACGAAAAACAAGCAAGAAACCCCCCACAAACAAACAAAAAATCCCTGTATCCTGAAAGCAGAATGTTTGCAGACTCCTCTTTCGAGTTCCATGATTTCTATGAGTGTTAAACTAACCGAAGCATTTAAGAGTGTACCTGTAGACTACTTAGTCAAACTAGAGGTTAGTTCTTCATCTGTGTGATTTTAGTGGCCTTGTTCTTTGGCCTGCTACATAAACAGCCTTCTCCTGCTTCTTTTCCATTAGGATTTGAGTGGTAGGAGCTAACCAGAAACCATCATGCGAACGAGAGGATATAAAGAAGAGATATATAAAGGATATAAAAGAGGATATAAAAGTGTCACAGACATGCTCAGGTGGGAGCAAGGAGCTTTGCCTGGCATGATGAGAATTATCAGCTGTGCCCTGGCACTGAAGAGACAGTCTAGTTAAATTTGCCCATAGCTATTTCAAAATGCTACTTCTACAGCACAGTAATGAAGTTTTGATGCATATGTGCCCGTGATGCATGAGAAATTTTAAGAACTCAAAAGTATTGTCATCTAGAGCTGTTCGGAATACATTGCTTTTTGAATAAATCCAGTAAGTAGGAAGGGGTGATCTCGTGGCTCTGAGCTACATGTTCTTCAGGCTTCCAGCCTTCAGCTCAGCTGGTGCTTCTCTATTCTCTTCAGCAGTTTGGGTTTTGGTTTTGCTTCGTAGAGGGTGACAAACTGTGATGGTAAATTCAGGAGTGGTTCCATGATTCTCACGTAGGAGAAGCTACATGGAGGTCCACCAAATTATTCTGCATGGCCATGACACATTTGAACCCCCATCCCTCAGTGAGGAAAGATGAGTTGCACAGATTCACCAATTTTGTAGACTTTGTTTATTATCAGGTGTTGCTCCTTGGCTTCAGTAGAACCGGAGACAACAAAGATCTCAAGTGTTGCCACGTCAGGTCATGTTTTGCATGGTATGTTTTGAGCTTTTGAAACTCTGTATCATATGTTCATTTCAGCTGGTTTTGCAGCAGTGAGAACTCTTGTAGTCTTGGCGTTTCTTGTTGTCTGAGCACATCCACTGAAAATTGGGTCTTTTCTCTTGCTCAACAGCAGCAAAGGTGGATATAATCCAAGCATGGGGGAGGAGATGCTTTCTGGCCCACAATGGAGATGAAAGAGGGAGACCAGCAGTAGATCACACTGAAGGGAATTCTGACTCTGCTGGCACATGAGCAAAGCAGATGTACCAACTGGGTGGTGGGAGGCAGTGCAAGGGAAGGTTCAGTGCATGGTTGGGCACCTCATCTTCCTTAGAAGACTCTTTCTGATGGCAAGTATTTCTGAAGGTTCCTCAGGTGAAGGCCAAAATGGAGTAGAAATAGTGCTAATCTGGTTTACAGTAGTGGGATGATGTCCAGAAGGTCTGTGCTACAGCCCTAGATCTGGGACAAGAAGATGCTACCTCATGGCACAGACAAGACGGAGTGAACATAACAGTTAGAGTACTTTAATGGAGAGAATATGGAGATTATCCTGAGTGATTTGCAGAGGTCTGATGAATGAGATGCATAATGCTGAAACCTGGTGCTTTCTCATGTCAAAGGTTTAAGGAGGTCACTGTGTTTTTTGCTGCTTTTAAATGGAATTTATACTTGATCTAGAACTGTGCTCCAGAATCTCAGGTTTGTAATGGGGCGGGGGGGGGGGGGGGGGAATCAAATTCACTACTTTCCCTGGTTTTGCAACATTGCATTTAAATATGAAGTATTGTAACTTGCAAGTTACCAGAGGGGGTGAGATAACACAGAAAAATGTGGACTCTGACTCAGAGGCCTGTGGGCAGCAGCCATGGAGGCTGGCTCCCTCCCAGAGGATCCACACCACGGTTTGGTTGTGTTGGGCGGCTGGCCCATGGCTCTCTGCTTCCATGCACTGGTGGCATGTAAGGGCTTCTGGTGTCTTGGTCTCCTGCTTTTCACAACAGAGGAGGGACTGGTTTGTGACACGTGCTCCTGCTGACCTGCTGAATGAGGAGAGAAAGGGCAAGGGAAGGAAAGGAATAAGGGTGGGAGCCAGAGGTCAGTTTGTAGTCAGTGAAATTGGGAAACTAAAAAGCATCATGGGTCAGCATGGGCTGCCTGGAAAGCAATGCTGTAGCAGAAGCCCATGAAGCAAAACCACTAGGCTTGTTGTTTGTTTGTTTGTTTTTTAATGTAAATTATAAGTGGGCATATTCATGCAAAGAACATGTGGGGATGCAAGGTGTTTGTTACTGCGCTGTAATTTGGCTTCTCCGGTGCTAAAGCCTGGTGAGTCTCTTGAGTACCAGGTGTCAAGAAAAGATACATCAGCAGCACAACTTGCCTGAGCTAGTTTTATCTCTGTGTCGTGAGCATTGAAGCATCAGTACAGTCTTCTTGTCTAACTGTGGGACTGGTAGACCTGCGCTCAGCCCTGTCCGTGGGTTTCCATGGGTGCAATGTTGGGAAAAATCAATCAGAGCATCTCAGATCCTGTCTGGCAAATGGGGTAGCAGTGTATCACTCTGTTTTACCGGGTCGCTGAGAGAACAGATGCTGTCAACCGTGGCGTGCTCAGGTGCTCAGGGCCAGATGCTTGCTGAAGATAAATGGGAGGGAAAAAAGCGANGAAGAAGGGGAGGAACACGGGAGAAGAAAGAGAGGAAAAAGGGCTCGGGAAGCACCGCGCCGGCGAGGCAGCGCAGCGCAGGCAGCCGCCGCCGCCGCCCGCCTCCACGGGGCTGCTGCTTTTTTATTTCCTTTTATTTTTTTCTCTTTTTTAAATTTTTCCCTCCCTCGTGCGGCCGGCCTCTCCCATTTTGGTTTATGGAGAAAAAGAAAATGGTAACTCAGGTAAGGGTGGCGGGCGGTCCGGGCTCCGGCGGCTGCCCGCCTGGCTTTGTCTGGGCGGGGAGCGGGGAGCCCGGAGCAGTGGGGAGCCCCGCCGCGCCGGGCACCCGCGGTGGGAGCTTTGGGGAAGGGATTCCTGCGGTCCCCCTGCCCGGAGCAACCTCGCAGTGCCCTCTAGAGAGAGCACTGCGCGAGGGACACGGACTGCCCCTGCTTCGAGTTAGGCTAAACCCGCCTTTGAACGGCCGATCCCGAAGGTGGACGTCTTCCCCGCCGCTTCTCCACCCGCTGGCGGTCACCGCGGGTGCCGGGAAGTCCTTGTAGGTAGGTGTAGGCGTGGGGCTGCCCCTGTCTTCCCGGGGGAAAGCGGCTGACATTTCCTGAGGAGCGCGCCCAGCTTCCTGGGCCATCGCGCATCCAGCCGCAAGGGGTTTTCGTCGGACAGTGCTCGCCTTTTAAGGCTACTGCATGCTTTTGGATTTTCAATTTTTTTTTTTTTTTTTTTTTTTTTCCCGGCATGGCATATGCAACTCGCCACCGGAGGGAGCGGGCAAACGGAGGGAGGAGTAGGAGAGCGGCATCGTGGAGCTGGAATGCTTTGGAGTTGTGCATTATATAATGTCCCCGCAGTGCCTTGCAGAGCTGGAAACCTTTGGGGATGATATTCCCAAAGGGGATGGAGGAAGGGACTCTCAGAAGGAACTTTTCTTCAAATCTGGGTTTCACAAGTGTTTTTTTTCTGTTAAGCTTTGCAGGTCTATAGAGTAGATGCGTACTGCCTTTTTGGCTTTCCTTAGCTCTGGCTGGAGCCCCCTTCATTAGCTGCTCTTGGGATCCTACGTGTCCCACTGCAAGGGGCTGCTCTTTCCCTGGTGCCGAACTCATAATGAATCTGCTGTGAGAAGTGACACTCATTTTGACCCCTCTCTCATCTTGCATTGATTGTCAGTGACTGAAAAATAGGTCTCTGTCCACTCTAGAGGTATCTTCCCAGGCTCCCAAGCCCCACCTTCTGCTTCTGCTATTTAGTCCCTTCCATTACAGATTTCTTTTCATCTGGACCAAGGCTTTCTGTTTTGAGACAGAAGAGCTCTGCAGAAATCTCGTGGGGCTTTCTGTGCCTATATTTAGTTTAGCAAGTGATGCTGGCAAGCTGTGTCTCTGCAGTCAGGGTCCATTTGTGTTTTGCTGTGTGCTCAGTGTGCCTGGTCAGATGGAGGTGTGTGCCCCTAAGCTGCAGGTTGATGTATGCACATTTTGGAGAGTTGTTCTGCACAGCCTTGTGCTGCAATGTGCTCTCAGCCACAGCTGTCATGCTCAGACCCCGTGTCTATGCAGTGCAGAAAGGTGCCTAGGTCACCAGGACCAAGTGTGTGTATATTGTGCAGGTCTGGGACCGAGCACCCTGGAGCACGAGCCTGTTGGCTTGGGGATATGCAGAGCTGGGAAGGATGGGATTCTACTGGAGCTCTGGCTGAAACAAGGGAGGGTATAAACTCATTTAAAGGTTTAGGATATCCTAATAGACTCCAGGGAAATCTGTCTTCCACAGAAACTCTTAATTTATTGATTTGGGAAAGGAGGTATCAAGACTGCATTATTGTATTGTTTGACCTTGAATTATGATTGTCTTAAGAGTATGTACTATTTAGTATGGGTTTTCAGGATTTGCCTTGTGTATTTACATGCTGAGATGCTGGAGAAGATGCATATTAAAAAGCAGTAGGAGAGGAGAACTCAGACTGTGTCAGTTGGGGATCCAGATAAACGATTGATAGCCTTTTTACGCAGAGTTGAGGAAGACAGCACAGGTGAATTCAGCTCTAGCACAGTGCTGCCTTCTCTCAGGGGAATCATTTGGCTGCTAGGCTGGTCCTTAACAGTACTTCACTGCAGGTTTGGCCAAGTGTGGGGTTGAAGGAGTGTGGCACATTCAAGATAATATCCCCAGCCACGTTATTCTGCAGTATTGTTTGAAGCAGTGGAGTGCCATTACTTAAGCCTCTGAGCTTACTTCCTTGGGGCTCTGTTACATATATGAAAAGTAAATATTTTTGGTATGTTAAGCTGGTAATTGCCACTGAATGAATGCAGCATTGCTACAGTCTTGCTCCGTTTAGTTTAGTCTCTAGAAAACATTGTCTACCTGGTCTGAGTTCCCTTGTATTGTAGGGAGTAAGCTTGCTGTCTTCCTTGGAGATGAGCTTCTGTGTAGGCATGACAAGCTGATAGAACAGAATAAATATGAGTATGTTGAGTGACAAGACTAGAAACAGCGATGGAAAGAAATGGGAGATGGTGGAAGGTAGAAACGTGCTTGAAAAAGAGGAAACAAAAATTGCTAATGAGAGTAAGAGCTCAGATTCTTTAACACAAAGTACCTTACCCTTATCCTCCTTAATCCTAAATCAGTGAAAATGAGTGTTAAACGAGGCCCAGTACATTATGTACTAATTGCAGATAAAAGAGAGAGTCTACAGTGGATGGGAATTATATGCTAAAAGGCATTTTCTCTGTGTGGTGCATGGTGAGGTTGCTGGCTTGTGTGGAGCACAAAGCCCTCCCTTTCTTGGACAGCCCAGTGCCTTGCTGGCGTTTTCCTCCAAATCTGTTTCCCATCAGGGCTGGGAGAGGGAGAAGGTGTCGAGCATCTCAGAGAGTGGGGAGGGAGCTGCTGCCTCCTTAAGGGGTCCCCCCCAGCCCATGTGGCAGCCGGCAGTGTTGAGTGTGTGTGTGCGCGTGCCTTTGTAATGAATCCGCCCC
>VYZR01084947.1:102950-113501 GCA_013400675.1 Oxylabes madagascariensis
CCCCGCCATTGTCTACATTGTCTACTCCCCATACTGCTCTCAGCAATGGAACCTTTTACCTGGGCTGCTGCCCGCTGGCGGGCCTTCTTCCAAGATAGGAGGAGGAGGAGGAGGAAGGGCTGCTTGTGGTAATGAAAGCCAGACCTTGCAGAACTGCTATTTTCTGACCTCAGCACCCTGTTTTCCTTCTTTATCTGTCTTTGAGTTCCCAGCTTTTGATGTGGGTGTAAGCAGAAACATCAGAAGGTCTGCTTTGTGCAGCTGTAGGATCACCAGTCTCCATTTTGTGGCACCATTTGAAGCGTCTTTGCTGCCCTGCCTCCCAGCATGCCCCCTCTTGTCCCCCTCAGCACCCCTTGGAGGCTCCAGCCAGCGCCGTTTATCTTGGCACGTGTTTGACTTGCTACACTCTGCCCAGGGCTCAGGGAGGTGATGGCGTTTGTGGCTTTGAGACTAATTTATGTCCTTGTTAAAATGAACCAGCAAGCAGTCTCATTTTTTCCAGAGGTTTTCTTCCCTTTTCCTTCCCCCTTCTATAACCCTTTCCCTCCCAGACCGTGTGTGTAGCTGTGAGACAACTTGTGCAGCCAAAAGTTGCTTGCTCAGTCAGTGATTTGTTTTTTTAAATTAAGAAAACCCAACAAATGCAGTGCTCCTTAAATGGAGATCTTATTTAAATCAGAGCAGTGGCTGACTCATTAAAGGCTGCTCTGTCTCCTTTTCGTTCCTCTGCCTCATTCCCTTTCCTTTTCTCTACCTCCCATTACAGTAATGGCTTGATAAAACAGATCTTTGTGTTCCATGTTGGGATCATGCAGGGCTGTGTAGTTGGAGGGGGGAGACAAGAAATGGGGAACCCTGACAGGACAGCCACCTTGTGCTAGCTAAAAGTGTACAATGCATCCCATTACAGGAGACTCCTTTGTTTGAACTGTCTGCAAGGGAGACTGAGTCCCAGAACAGCCTCCCCCTCCCGTCCCCTTACAGCTGGGCTGCTTTAGGTTCTGTTCCCCTCCAGGCAAGCTGAGTGCTGCTGGATTCCCCATCTCCCTTAAAAGAAAGAATTAAGACAGAAAAGCTTTATCTATGTATGGTAGAAGGCCCCCTTTTTTCCTCTTGAACTTCTCTCAGGAGCTACCATTATTTCCCTGTCCCTTTTCCCTGCTTTGAGGATTGCATGTCCCTTTCCGTTCAGTCCAGTTGTCCTTTCTGCTTGTACTTTGCTTTGGTGTTATCTTGCAAACCTGCATGAGCTGTCTGAAGGGAATTGCTCTCTTCTCTGTCCATGGACTTCTGCTCTTCCCCTTTCTTTGCTACTCGAGAAATGGTGCTTGTTTACATGGTATCTGACTCAGTGCCTATACTTATCCCCTAGCTTTTCATTCCCTTTTACTGTATGTCATAGGACTTCTCCTTAGTGCTGCAAGACACCATGTCAGCGTCAGAAGTTTGTGTGAAAGGAATCCTGTCCAGTCACTTTTCCGGGAGACTATTCCCTGGGAATGCAAAGATTAATCTGCATCTCACTTTCCCTGATATTAGGACATAGTTGCTTGAGGTGGAGCTATGGGTTGTGTCTGTAACTGTTATACTTGGAGATTTAACTACTGGTTGAGAAGGGCTTACTCTTAAGGGCCTGAAAATCAGTGGAGCCTATCAGAACCTTGTGAGTGTTTTTTAGTCTTTTTCTCTTTGCCCCCTGTGCTGAGCACTTTGAGATGCATTGGAGTAGAAGTGAACCACTGCAGATGCTTGTAGAGCTGCCTTGGGATGGCAGAAGCTGTATTCAACATTTCTTAGGCAGGATGGAGAAAAGCAACTTGATACGGCGCTGCCATTTCCTGAGTCCCTGTCCTAGAAATAACCTTGCTGCTCCCTAGTGCATTTCTTCTGCAGGTGACTAGGTGGTCAACCCCGGGAATTGAGAAATGAGGATGCCTAAGTTTGCTGTGATATTTGATTGCCAAGGCTGTGTAAATTTAACCTACAGTTTTAATTGTATTTTAGGAACTAGTAATTTATGGAGTATCTAGATCAGTGAAGAGGTTGTAGTGAGCTACCAAAAATTACAGAAGTTCAAGGTTGCAAAGGAGGGAGACTCTTAAAACCAGCAACATCTTTCCCTCCAGTTTATTAATTCATGATGGCTCCATTGCATTTAATTGGTTCATAATTGGTTCATAGACCAGCCTTCTACTATAAAAATTTAACACCAGTGCAAAAGGGGTCTGCAATGGGTGTCTCTGTGTGTGATGTTTTTTAGACATGGATTCTGGTCTTACTGACTGCTTCGGGTAAAATGCTCCATGTTCCTGTTTTAGATCCATTTCCAACAAATGGTGTGTGCAATTGGCTGTCCTTCTGCAATGAGTTCCTTAATGTACTTACCTCCCAGCTGCAGAGTCACAGACTTCACTAGCAGGCATTCTTTGGAGGTCTGAGTACCAGGGAGGAGATGGTTAATTTGCCTCAGTCTTCTCACAAATACTGTTTAAAAGGATGTAGTCAGTATTCTTTCTGTCAGACATTTTCTCTGGAATCAGAGTAGAGATGTTAATTTTCCTACCAAAAGTATTTCGGTATGCTCCTGTAAAGTCATTTATGATTCTCTGCTGTGCAGGATGTTTTTTTACTGGGCTGTTGGAGGCTGTGCTGTGACCAATGAGGGCACGACACGTATAAGCTCGTTTTGTAGGGTTCATAGAAGCCAGAGCAATTAATGCTCAACTGGAAGCTTTTGGAAAAAATAGTGTTTTCTCCCTGCATAAAAGAAAATGGGACAAATGCTGTTCAACAATGTGCTTTGCTTCATACCTGATCTTCTTTTTCTTTGCAAAACTGTTCATTAAGGAGTATTATTCTTAAACTGAATTGAGAGTGATGAAGATGGTAATGGGGAGGCATTTCAATTCCAGAGCATTTCTGTATTTTAAGTCAGGAAAGAAACCTTCATTTGTTCTCTTTATTTCTGTGGCTATTTATGATACTCTTTAATCATGTTTGTATGCTATTTTTTTCCATGAGAAAGAAAAGAAAAAACAGACAACCCTCTAACCATTCCCATCAGCTTCAGTGTATGTGGCACCATAATGGCCCCCACAAGTTATCAGTGGTGGAGTTGGCCATCCCAGATACAACCCACAGACCTCTGCCACTTTGACTGACTATGTAATTAGTTGTCATTTTCTGTGCAGGCCAGCTTCATCAGTGTTTACCAGTTCTCCTTCCCTGTGTGACCTCTCCTGTCTCACCTCTGCCCTCCATTATTGGAGGATGCTTTTTCTTCCTCTCACTCTCTCCCCATGATCCCTGGTTAGTAGCTTTTCCCATACAAGCCATACCATATCCATACTCTCTCAGCCTCCATTCCTCTCCAATTGTGCCCTCCTGTTTTGGCAGGCTACTACTTTACCATGGTCACTTCAGTTCCTTCTCAGCTGATTTTCAGACCTGCTTATTCATTGCTTCTCTTCCTCCCTGTCCTCACTATGGTCTCCTTGTTATAGGCTTTTTTAACTCTCTACCCACTCCCTTCATTCCTCATTTAGTTTGCCTTTTCTGCTCCTATTGCAGTCATACTTGTCTATTCTATCTCTTTGCTCCCTGTAGCTGCCTGTGCTGATAGTGCTCAGGCTTCTTGTCTCAATTTAGTTTTCTCCTGCTGTACTTTCAGGACTTTTTCTTGGTATTTTTGGATTTGGGGTGGGTAACTGCTCCTTGATGTTACGTCATCCCTGCAAAGGAGATGGTGCAAAGTACTGGAGATGGATCGTTTCCCTGCTGTCAGTGACCTCCAGACCTAGATCTGACATGGCTAGTATCCCCTATGAAGCTGTGGATGATCTTGAAATGAGAGCATGAAATCACAGAAAATGGGGCACGAGCGGCACTGCCAGCCGCCCTTAAGAGCATCTCTGTTTCCTGTTAGAATAAACAATATCTAAACCATTCCTGATGGTAACCTGCCTTAAAAGCATTGGCAATGCCATGGTTGGCCTTTCTGAGCATTGCTAAGTCTTTCCTAGTATCTAACATAAATCTTGTTGCCACCATTTGTTCTTTCTGTGAGGAATATAAAGAATGGATCAGTTCTTTCCTTTTTGGCAGGTTTTGTATACTGTTCTTTCTTTCTTTTTTATCTTTTAGCCTTTTTTGACCGTTGCATATGGCTTTACTGGGAGATTTAGTTGATTAAATATAAGACAGGCGCTGTAATTTTCCATACTTTGTTATAATGTCGGACAGACCTTGGTGGCTAAATAGAGATTCCTGAAATGCAAATTTTTCTGTTAAATAAGTAGTTCTCTTAGACTTTTCAAAGTGTGTGTGATGGTTTTCTCCTCCCTTAATCATAAACAAGACAAAACATGCCCCCTACTTTTTTCTCGGGTTGGATTGCTAAGACTTAAGTAACAAAAGAAGTCACCAACTCCAGAATTAATTACAGATAGCATGAAAAAAAGTCAATTTGAATGATATCTTGGAATTTTAACAACTGGAAACTGCGTCCTACAAAGGGAAGTAACCAGCCTGGCTCCACCAGCTCTGCCTGTAATGGAGATTTTTACCCTGAGTAGTCTCTAAATACCTAACTGGAATTGCACTCCAAGTAGCCTGTAATCTGAGGGTGCATGGATACACCAAAAAAAGTCCAAGTAATTGCAAGGGTAATCTTTCTAGCTTCTGAAGTCTGCCCTCAGGCTGGGAGTCTTGAGTATGGTTAAAACCCTCTGAGCTGTCCTCAGTTATCCTGCTTAAAATTCATGGTGTCTGCAGTTGTGGTTCTGTGGAGTTTAGGATTTCTGTGTGCTGTATATAAGTTCTGGTCTTCATGAGTTATCTGACTTGGAGGGCATATATGATTTTCAGATAATTGTTTTTGATTAGCCAAGATGTAGATAATCAGAGTTTGACCTACGCAGTGCATGGACCATCATTCACCTATCGGGTCTCACTGAAGCTCCTTATCTAGGCCTATACTCTCCCTCCAGTCTTAATAGCAAAACCTGCTTTAAATTACTTTAAAAGATTGATTTAAAAATGCCTTGGAGAGGAGTTTGGATTTCTTAGATAGTACTAGTCCTCTTTTGTCTAGTGTACCCTCTGTGAAGAATGAAACCGTTAATTTGATTTGTTGTTCTTTGTAACTTTTCTCATTTTTGCTCTGGCATCATATGAAAGGAGGTTATCAAAACTGAACAATTATGCAAAGTACTTAGGAATATTGGAGAGCAGGAGTATGAAAGGCTTTTATTTTTCAGTGTGTCCCCCTTCCTGTCACTTATAAAATGTAGTTGAGATAAATAGGGCAGCATGGGAAGAGATTTCAGTTTCAACAGGCATATTTTTAAATCTATCTAAACTTAAAAAGGATTCTTCCAGCCTGAATCAGGAGGTATAGGAGGAACAGCATGTTAATTTGTTGAAATTAGTGAAATAGTCAATTTGTTGACTGTTGGTTGACTGTAAGATATTGTGCTGTGTTAACTTTGCTTAGTGGTCAAACATTTAATGCAATTAGTTTGCTTTAACTTTCTCTTTTCTTTGTGTGTGATGCTGTTTAATGTTGCTACATTTTGCAAATCCTTTCTCAGGTCTATTTCCACCCTGTTCCAGGATGAAGCATTCTATCTTGAAGCAATGGGAAAGGGAGGTGGTTCTAGGAGTCCCTTTCATATGAGTTTGGTTGGGGAGGTGTTAATACTTTTTCAGAGTAAAAAGTGTGATGGAGCCAATCTGTGGCAAAGAGTGTAGTGGGTGAGATAGAGGAACAATGAAGGTGGTGACTGAAGGCTGTGGTGAGAACTCTGGACAGTTCCTTGCTCTGTGTGTCCTTCACAGGGACATGGGTGACAGACTGTGAATACACTAAGTGTGACTGACGAGGTGGTGTAGTCAAGGAGGGGTTGACTCTCTTGGTAGCAGAAAGAATTTAGGTCATCCAAAGACAACCTTCATCGTAAGAGAATTTTTTTGAGGGACACTAGGTCTTCGAAGCCTCTTTTGATCAAAATGCTGCATAGGGTGTGACAGTGAATTTGTCTGGGAGCATGGACTTCTGAAGGGTGAAAAGAATACTCTGGAGATCTCAGTGCTTCATCAGAAAGTGAGACTTCTGAATACTTTGTCTTATTCAATGAGATGCTGGGTACTACCAGCTACTATTCAGTGAGATGAATCTAAATTGGGTTTAAGCAGATTAAAGATCCATGATCCATGTTCTCCATCAAGTCTGAAACTGTAGCTTTGAGCAGCCCAATGGTGACTTTGGCCCCAGACAAAATGAAGGTCTTCTAACAAGCCCTGCTGTGAGGAGGTGAGAAAGGTGGTGACTTTACTGTCCCTTTCAGCTCAGCTGTGATTTCTCAGGAAAGTTTTTTGGTTTTTGTTAGGAGTACTCTTAATTGGTCTTGACAGTGAGCTGTAGAAGTTACTGCAAGTGTTGCGCGGAAGTCAAGGGAAAGCTGCACTGAAGGCTGCAAACCCGAGCGTGTTCAGATCCTTGCCTGCCTGGCCCTCCTGCCTGCCAGCTCCAGGCCTCCCTGCCTGATGAGTGGCTGGAGTCCTGCTTGGCAGCTGACGTGGCCAAGAACACATCTCCCAACCAGACCTCTGCTTGAAGCAGAATTGTATAGAAAGCCAGTGGCTTTTTTTTTTCTCAGTGGGTGGGTAGGAAACTTTGACTTGTGTTATTTGTAACACCGAGAAGAATGGCTAGAACTGAGTAATAGGAATTTCCTAATGTTTTGGAGGAGCACAGAGGAAGATAAATTTCATTCTTCTAGGGTGTTTGTAGAGGGCTGTTGTGACTTTCAAAAGTGTAGTAGGCCTCTAGTTTAGCTGTGAAGCTCTGTGTGTCACTATACAATTATTCTGAGATCCTCTCTGGCCTAAATCTAGGAGAAAAGAATCTGGTGGCAGGAAAGAACCACCTTTGACTGACATGGCTTAAATGCAGAGTTGTGATGAGCCTCCTGGCTACTGTTCAGACAATCCTGGCAGAGGAGTGTTCCTGTAGCCAATCATAAAACCTTAAAATCATAGAATGATTTGGGTTGGAAGGGATCTTTAAAGGTTATCTAGTCCATCCCCTCTGAAATGAGCAGGGACATCTTCAAGAATTCAGCTGTGAAGCGGTTTGGGAATTGCCTTCAGCCCTGTCTGTCCCAAATTTCTGCCAAGGAATTACTGTGCCTGTGTGAGCTGCTCCTGTGCCCTCATGTGAGGTCAGCTGTGTTAGACTTGCTCTTGCAGAAGTGCATGGAGATGAGTCTGTTGATTGTGTGTGATGTTGGTAGTACCCAGCAGAAGCAGAGCACAAAACCTTTTCCTTTGTGATCATTTAAGATGAACCATGGCTGTAAAATGAAGGTTGTCCTAGTGCCCTGTGGTGCCAAATACTGAGATACTGAATAGTCTTTATGTCCTAGACATGCAAGAGGAAGCTAAAAGAGCAATTTTCATTGTAAAGAATTTAAAGGAAGTTTTTCAGACACATCAGTCTTCCTGTGAATCATCTTGTGGATGTTGAAGGCCTAACAAATCAAGGACGCTTCTGTTAACAATATATTGGCTGCTGTGGGCTACTACTCATGCTGTTGTTGGTCACTTTTGAACATAAACGCTTCCTAAAAATTTAATAGGACAGAAATAAAGCTCAGTTTGTGATGATGGGCT
Organism: Oxylabes madagascariensis; assembly: GCA_013400675.1. Taxonomy (NCBI): domain Eukaryota; kingdom Metazoa; phylum Chordata; class Aves; order Passeriformes; family Timaliidae; genus Oxylabes; species Oxylabes madagascariensis. The sequence goes on from VYZR01084947.1 coordinate 110,628, forward strand.
GTTCAGATCCTATCAAACGAGGTAGAGTTAAAACCAAGTGTTGACGTCTCATGCTGAAGAACATTTCTCAGGTTTGACAGTGATGTCTGTGGCTGTGTTGGCCCATCTAGGGGATGAGACCATGGAGCCCATACAGCCAGCTGGGTCTCTAAATTCCCAAGCTGAGTGTGTTGGACTGCAGACAGACATCTGTTTTCAAAGAGCATCTTTGTAGGACAGAGCAACTGCCTGTCTGCGTATTCCATGCAGTAGCTTCAGACTACGGAGAAATTATTCTGGTTCCTTATGTTCTCATTGCTTTGCATTGAAAATTCTACATCTTCAAAAGAACAATTCACTTCTGCTTTCTGTTGCTTCAGGTAATTGGGCTAGTTCGTAGTATATTGAGGATTATCATCTGGACCACTTACATACTTGTGCTGCGGATCTACCGCAGTGTTACATGTTTCACACATTGTATCTCTTAAAAGAGGCAGTAGCACCTTTTAAAATTAGAAGATAGGGTAGAGTCTGGTCAAATCTTGTGGTGTTTTAGGTCAGCTGTCAGTAACCTGATCTATGGCAAATCTTTCCCTCCCTCTCCCCAGGGTGCCTGCTCTGTCCTTTGCATGCCAGTGAAGCTGATATGATCCAAATTAACTTTTTCATCTGTTTGCATTTATTTTCTGAGTCATGAGAGGTCCTCAGGAGCCAAAGAATTAAATGTTGTTTTCTTTTCTAACACTTTTTGTATGGTATCAAAAATGTATTTTTTATTGTTTCATGGGATCAGGTGCTCTTTTTTCCCATGTTAACATGCTGCTGGGTATGCAGCGCATCATGGGAATGACACGGAGCTGCACAGTCAGCAGAGGAGTGCTCGTTATTTTGATGTCTGCTGCGAAATGGTGGCTTCTGCTCTAAATTACTTGGTGAGGTAATTGCTCCTCTTCCAAGATGTTTTCCTTTTTCTTTGCATGAGGTCTTATAATAAGATAGGAAAGTACAAGGTGTTTTTTGGGCCAGGTTGCATCTGACTGTATCCTTTAGTTTCAGTGATATATGAAGGACAGCTGGGGTGGTAGTTAGAAGCGGAGATGTAAAATCCCAGGACTCACCGCTGGCAAAACAGCAGGATTGTTGTCAGTATCTGAATTACACTGCTGTGACTGCTGTTTTATGCTTTTAACAGCATGTTTTTGGTGGCGTGGTTGATGGCCAGTCTTGACCAAGGGATGCTGCTGCTCTTTCAGGAGAAGAAGGGACAGAGGGTGGCAGCAGGTGACTGATCCACCTCTTCAAATGGCAGGTGCTCTTCCTTGAGATGCTGTCTGGAAAGAGGTTTTGCTGCTTGACAGTTCAGTACTTCACTTTGGAGCCATTTCGTGCCACAGAGCAGGAGGACGAGAGAGAATTTCATTAATATGAAACTGGCCATCCCAAGAAGGCTGTCCGGCACTTGGGGGATCTCTTCCCTTGGCTATGAGGACCAGGGAGGAAATAGCAGGAGCTCTGGCTTACAGTAGAGAACTCACTCTGAGTGTGCTGCAGGGCCCTTCCTACGCATAGCAAAGACCCGGCTGTTCTCCTTCAAAGGTCTAAAAGCAGCTGAAATGAGACTGCAGGGGAATTTAGCAGTTTAATCCAAGACTGCATCTGCAGACCTTGCTGAGTTGTCGCATACCCTTGCATGCTCCCTGCTGTGCCCAAGCCATTGACAGGGCTGAGCCATTTGGTGCCCAGCTTGTACCTTGAGATGGGCCAGGATCCAGGTATGAAGAGTGTCTTTTAGCACAGTCCAAGAGGCACCTTTGACAGCATGTGACATGTTGTGATTGCAGTTTGGTTACCATCATCCTTTAAATGATGGTCCGTGGGTGCCTGTAAAAGCAGAGATTACTCTCTTTCTATATACTGTTAATTAAAGCTTTTACCTGGAAAGGAGATGCCATGGTGCAGAGCACTTAGCCAGGGCAGACTAGCTTGTGTCTGTCATTCAGGATAACCCTTTGGCTGCTGTTTGTGAAGGTGTCTTTTTGGCTTCCTTTCACTCAGAGTAGGTGTATTTATTCTCTGAAGCCTTCTCCATATACTGTATAAGCAGCAAGTATCTTAGGTCTTTTGAATTCAGGTAGATATGCAGTGGAAGCTGCTACAAAAGATCATTTTTGAGTCTGGCTGCCGGTTTCATCGCCCTATAAATTTGATCCTGAATGAATGTCTTTATATGTGATTCTGATTTTCTGCAGAGTGTTAGTTACCTCATGAAATGATCTTTAAAAGCCAAGAAGTTGAGATGAGAGCATAGCTAAGATCCTACTTATAAACCTCAAGCTTTTTTCAGAGTCAAAATAGCCCCCAGTACATGAATGACAAGTAGGTGATAGCTGAGTAAATGAATGGGTTTTTTGTTACATCCTAAACTTGATTTCTGGCTGATTTTATTTGTGCCAGTGATGGCCAAGCTGTGTACATCTGTTAGCATCCCACTGAGAGGCCAGTGAAGCTGCTCGCACCCAAGAAATGCCTGAATAAATGCACTTCTGAAATTAAGGGAGGGAGTTGTGGGTAGTTAAGACAGATTGTCACATACTGTTTTTTGACCAGGTGTTGGTTGAGCTTTGGGTTTGGTGATCTTAGGCTTTTTTCTCTTTTAAGGTGCACTATTAAAAGATTTAAGACCCTGTGGGATTTTNAACTGGGCATTCCCCCACTGCAAGATTGACAGGACCACTCAGGCATACGTCCCAGTGTTTCCTCTTCGTGCCAGAGACTTGTATTTGCTCTCAGGCTTGTATGCTGGGGTGCTGCTCTTGGTTGCCAGATGCTAAAGCTTTTTTTTTCAGGCCTGTATCCTGGAGTGGATGGCTTTGTTTAGTCCTTCACTGTGAGTGT
>VYZR01084947.1:121286-132781 GCA_013400675.1 Oxylabes madagascariensis
CTCTTTTTAGATTTTTTTTTTTTACTGGTGCAAGATTAGCTTATTGAGGCTTAACTTAACCCAGTGCAAAAGGCATTTCCTGAGTGATTACATCTGATTTAAATTTTAAAAAGTGTACCCATGAACTTAACTTCCTTTTATTTTAACAAAACTACCATAAAATTCCAGCAGATGTTTCCAGAACTACCTAGATTTAGAGCTTGCCTTTGGGACGATTCAGGAGGAATTGTTCTCGTACCCATGACAGTAGAGTCAAAATCCATCATCCTTTTCTATCAGCACAGTGGGTCACAGATCAAATGAAAATCAAGCTCCAGATGTGTAGATGAAATACAGAACCTCTTACTACTGTGATCCTCTTCAAGGTGCTTTTGTGATCAACGCACACCAAGAAAGAGTGTTGATTTTATCAGTCTGTGTCCCAGACACACAGGCATGTCAGTCTTGCTCTCTGGAGGTACAGAAATGCCTTTGTAGTGTGGACGTGGGTATCAGGTTAAGGTCACATACCCCTCTGAATCCAGGAATGGGTTTGTACAAAGGTGAAGGATATGAGATGGTTATATCCTTTGTATATATCCTTTTCACCCCCATATTTCTTTTCTGTAGGCATTTTACCCATTCTTCCCATTCAGAAGCTAATCTGTAATGAAATGGCCACAATGGAGAAAGTGTTATTGCTGCATTTTGGGATAGAGAGCTTGTAGCATGTTTGTGGGCACCTGCAGGGTTGCAATGGCCAAGTCACTGTTTTGAGGTGTCTGTGGCATTGGAAAGCCATCACTTCATCATTCTGTACATCACTTTGTCTTGTGTTTGAGTATCTTCATGGCCCTAGAGAGCAAAAGCACAGTTTTAAAAACCCAGGTGTAGGTTCTGTGCACTGTGAGAGCCACCAGTGTAGGGTGGAATTTATCTTTGGTGTAATGAATGCCCCAGCTTGTGTTTTTTTCTGCAAGGCATAGTGCTGGAGTTCCTGGTGGGTGTGGGGAGCATCATTCACACTGCTTTGTATCCATTTCCATTTGCGAAGAAAGTGCTTGCTGATACATTTGTTATCAGAGGACAAATTGTGGGATTGCCTGTGGAGAGGGTTAATGCATGCTGGAGGCTCCGGCTCCCTGGCAGCCTGAGCTCATCCAAGTGCTTGTGCCCATGGCCCTTCCCTTCCCAGCTTCTCCATCCCCTGTCCTTTCTGGCTCTGGTTCTCCTCCAGCTCCTTGCCAAGCTGTTTCAGCGCTCTTAACGGGGAACAAAACTAACCTGGTAATAAAAAGTGAGTAATTTCTTTTCCTGGGATATGTGCTGAAAGGGCTCAGTGGTGGGCAGGCTGGCAGGGGAGAGAGGGCAGGAGTGCACAGCTGGAGGTGGTACAGTGGCAGCTCTGCCAGAGCCCCTCTGAAACTGCATCTGAGAACTGGGAAGGGAGACTATGTTGAAAGGGACTGGGAAAGAGACCCTGCTACAGCAGCTTTTTTGTTCATCTGTGAGAAGAGGAGGGAGGGAAAACACAGCCCATTATTAATTAATTAATTATTCTCATGCTTCTAAGCAGCAGCCTTGTATGATAAGCCGTTTCTCTCCTGTCTGTGTACAGCCAGAGAGCAGTGCTTTGCATGTGTGATGTTTGCATCCCTGACAGGAGGCTGTGACCTGGGTTCTAGGAGGGACAGCACAAGTCCCCACATTCCCTTCACTCAGAAGGATCCCTTTCTTACAGAGAGCTGAGGGTGGGCAGCAGCTCCAGGTTGCTGCCAGGCTCTTCAGATCCCAGCTCCAAACATTTTTTCTGTTTACAGAAGGGATTAGGTTAGTGCAGAGAACAAACAGTTGTAGCCTGGAACTCTGGTCTTCACAAACAGGTTAATTGCCTCCGTTAACTGCAAGTCAGTTGCTTCAAGGATTCATAAAATTAGTTCAGTGAAGACATATGTATTAGAAACCCCATTCCACTAATAGGCTTATACTCACATATATCCCAGTGATTTACGGGTTAGCAATGTTCAAAGGCATCTTTAAGAGATTGTTTGATGTTTATATGCTGTACCATTTCCCTGCACCTTTCTGTGAGGCTGATGACTCTTAGTAGGGTAATGGATAGCACAGAACCAGTTACCTTGTGGCAGTTTGCCACATCTATACAGAAATTGTACTGGTTTAGCTTTACCAGGAGTATAATTTTTATTAGGCTTTACTATCTATGCATATTATGGCATAGCAATACAGAAGAGGTCTGGAGCTGCATTGCTATAAGACTCCTTTCATATCCCTCTACTTACACGCATTTCTCTAACGAGGAAAACAAAACGACTCCTTCACAGGACAGACTGATCTTTGACAGATTTATGGAAGCAGGAGGCCTTTGTGTGCATTTCTGGTGCTCGCTCTTGGCGTTCCAGTGCCGTGATCTTGGATCACCACCTGCTGTCTGCTGAAAAAATTCATCCTGTGTCACATTTGCTGAACCACGTTGCTCCTTGTTGAGTTTCCCCAGCACCCACCCTTCTGCAAGGTACCACCACGTGCAGTTACTTATCAGTTACTCATCGTTCCTCCACTTAGCTTGGAGCTGCAAAGTTCATTAATTGACTGAAAACTGCATAAGCTCTTACAAATGTGTCCCCATTAGGGATTTTTCACTGCTTTAGCTAATTTGTTTTTTAAACAAAATGTGGGATGGGTTTGTACTGATCTGCATAGGCAGACCCCTGACTTTAGGAGGAAAATCGGCACCTGCAAGGATGTGGCTGGACCTTTGTAGGGCTGAGAATAGGGGCCTGAAAGCAGAGCCCAGATGGGTAACCATATCCTTCTTGTGCCCTGAGGGCTTGGGTGCTCATGAATCAGATGCCAACATTTTGTGAGGGGGCAGATGCTTTGAATTCCTACCTGATGTGAATGAATGATTTCTGTGGCAACAGGGCAACAGAAGGAATAGAAGACACAGGAATTTTTGCTTTTCTTTGAATTATGGGTTAACATATATCATACTGAAGTGTTCTTGTTTGGTTTGGGTTTTTGTTTGTTTGTTTGGTTGTTGTTGTTGTTGGTGGGTTTTTTTTTTTTTTTTAGGCGTGTGTGTTGATTACACTGTTTCACTTGCACTGAACAGCCTTTCCCAGTTTGAGCATGAGATGGCAGCTATCATGGTTGGTGCATGGCAGCACAAACTGGCAGAGCTAATCAGTTAATCTGGAACTGCCAAAATTATTCCTGCAAGCAAATGTCCCTCACACTCACCTCCTGGAGACTGCCAGCCTGATGCATTGTGGCCAAGAGAGGTGTCTGTCTGCTCCTGAACATTGTTTAAACTTCATACCATCACAGAAGTTTAAGATGGTAGTAGTTTTTGTGGGGAGCTGCACCCAGGTTTTCCTAGTCCTGTGGTGGCATCCTTGTGTATGTTTGGAGATGGTGACTGCCCTTGAACATGCCTATCTGGGTTTCTTGTTGCATCTGAGTAAATTTTTAAGACATCTTGGTGAGCTAAAACAGGCAGGACTGACAATGCAGTGAGGTATGTCAAGACTGGATAGACACAATACTTCCCTTTACCCAGAAACTTGATGGTTTCTCTATGCTTTCTGTACCTCCTGAGAAGTGTGAGAAGAAGCAGCCCTGACTGACAGAATTTTACATGGTGGTTTAGAAGTAGGGAAAGGAGTTCAGGTTCTATGTTTAAAGATTATTGGGATTTTTATGTGTGTGTTCTGTGCTAGCTCTTGAAAATATGAAGTGTTGTGTAAATGTTGAAATTTGGTAGGATAACAGAAGAGGTAGAATCTCCTCTGGGTTTGGAGGATATCAGTATGCTGTGAAACCTGCAGAGATCTCATCGGGAGTCCTTTTCTGTTGATGCTAGTGGAAACAGGGGAAAAAAGTATTTCTAAAGCATCAAAGGAAATTAAAATTACAAAAAAAAATCAGATGGGAAATATGTCCATAATCATATCAAGAGAAAAATAATTTGAGATAGAGATACTCCATGGGATGATGAAACCTGGACAAATATAATAATGATAGATCTCCAGATAATCTGAGACATTAAATGAAGGATGCATTTGTACTAAAAGATATGACTTTTGCATGTTAGTATGATTTGAGGAGTGGGGGAGTGGCAATGGTATTAAAAACATCTTATTCTGTGCCAGAAATCCTTCTTTGAAAAATCTTAGGAAGGTCAGAGAGAAATAATAAATAAAGTTAGCAGGATATTTTGGCTTGAGAGGTGTGATTAAACTCAAATATATATTATCAAAATGCCACAAGCAACAGAGGAGAGAGTAAGCGTTTTTCATCCTTCAAACATTTGTAGATAATTGAAGAAGGGAGAGAAAATATTTAAAAGATTGAAATGCATTTAAACTGGAAGAAACAGTTTTAACTGAGGGGTATAAATACTGAAAATAAGATTCTATAAGGTTAATGGGCTGGCATTTTTAAACAGTCTACTTAAGAGTGAGGTTGAATGCTGGACTATGTCCTTTGGGGAGCAGCCCTGCACTGTTGACAGGATGGCAGAATAGGTTTTGTTTGGGGCTAATCAGCATTCTCTTCCTCTGACCTGGGATGCTGCTGGCTTGGAAATCTGACTTGTTCTGAGAAGACTGGAAATAATTTCTGCTCCTCCATTTTTCCTGTGGAAAAATTTTTCTTTGAAAAGGAAAATTTGGTTTCCTATTTAGCTCCTATTTGAAACGTAAGAAAGTGGGGCAGACAATGTGGGCTGTATGGAAGAACGCAGACCATCAAATACAATGAAATACTGTAAACAGAAGAGCTTGGAAAGAAGACAGTATGTGGACAGAATGGAGCTGTCATGTCAGGGTTTAAACAGTCTGAGCAGGTGAACAATAGGATTGCTGATACCTGGTTTGCAGTGGGATGGTCATCATTCTGCCTGTCCTGCCTCCTGCTTTAGAACTGCTTTAGAGTCACAAGTGGCTTGCTTTGTAGCTGAGAAAAGCAAAGGAATGAGCAGAACTGGAGGGCTGGTGGAGCTGCCCTCCTTTTTTGAGGGGGAAACAAAAATCCTGTCCTGCTTTCAGAAAATGTGCTTGGTGCGTGAAGAAACCTCTGTAGAGCTGCAAGCACGCGATGCAGGGCTGCAACTGCTTGGGGGAGTGCGTGCAAGGAGCTGAGCACTGGCCACGGCTGGCATGCTCACTAGAATTTTTCTTTCTCAGATAAGGCTGTGGGGTTTGTGTTCCTGCAAGGCAGCAAGGCTGGACTTGAAACTGTCCGTTCTTCAGCATGGGCCAAGGCTGCAGCTCGGCTCTGCTAAGTGGTATTGAATGCCCTTCCCTATCCTTCTCCCCAGCTGCGGGAGTGCGTGGCCACGTGGCCCCCAGGGGAGGCAGACCAGATAGACTAATGTCAGAGCAAATTTGGGATTCAGCCAATGTCTGAATGACCCGGTGCTGGCTGGAGGTGCACGGCGTTTATCATTGTTTTCTCTGCCTGGAAGAGAAAGGTGCAGGTAGGCTGATAAAGGGACTGAAAGGTTTGTCCGGCTTCTTTGGAGGTCTGTCAGCCCCTGCGTGCTCTCTGCTGAAAGGCTGCTTGGTAATTCCCACTCTGCCTTTCCTATCCACAGGATAAGGTCTGTTTCGATTTACTCCATTGATTTAAGCATGCTGGTGTCAGAATAGCCTTGAGCACCTGCAGGCTTTGTGGGAGAGGACCTAGGGCTGGAACAGCAGCCAAAATTTAAAATCAGGATTAGTCTGTTGACACACACATAAATCAAACAGCCCTCCTATCATAAATCTTTTCTGTGGATTTTTTTTCTGCTGCGGCGGTGAAAGCAGTAGGAGCGGTGCAGCAGCCTGGGCTTCCCAGAGTTGGACTTTCAATGTCAAGGCTGTTCTCCTTCACCCCTGGTGGCTGAATGCAGCTCCCCCCTTGGTGAGATCCTTGCAGAGGCTGCAGGGCTGCATGCTTTTTTATTTCCTTCTTGTGGTTTTCTGACATGGTGGGGTAGCATTTTTATTGTCTTCTGGAGATATCTTTTGCATGGTCAGTTCTTTGTTTCTGCGTCATCTGATTGGTGTTAGCTACATCTAAGACAGCACTAAAAGCTTCTAAAGAGTCCGCTATGCAAGAGGTCTCTGTGGGACACCCTAAGCTGAGGGAGGAGTGGGTAATTAATGCCTTGTGTGATTGTAGAGATGCCCAGGATTGGGAAAGAGTGACTGTGTGGCTGGTTTGGGATCTCAGCTTGTTTCCCTACAGTTCTTTGTTGTCTTCACACTTGGGCCAGCAAGAAGCAAATGGGATATTCCAGCAACAGATATCTGTGCTCTGTATGCAGTGCTGCCAGGGCACAGGAGGGGGCTTCTGCACTGGTGGATTTTAAAAACTACTTTTTATCACTGTAACATAACAGAGAGGTCTGCTCTGAACCACACTAGGTGTTTGCTTGTGGGCTTGCTTGTGAGCTTGCTTGTGAGCAATGAGGGTCAGGCTGGAGGAGATGGACCCAGTTAATGGTACTTTTAGGGGTGTTGAGAAACCCTGTTCTTCTGTGTTTCCTTCTGTGTTCCAATATCTGAGTGCCTCTTCCTTCTTCTGAAATAACACCTTACTGTGTGTAAAGCTTTGTGTGAGATCACAGGGGTATGCAGTCTGCAAACCCTGTAATTTGTTCGCTATATGCCACCCAGTAGCAAGAAAATTGCCCTGAAAAGATTAAGAAAACAGCGTCATGGCTCAGAGGAGCAAGGCATGTGCTTTTTGATAGGAGATATAATAGAAGACTGTGGAATACTATGGTGACAGTGGGTGGGATATTCAGATGAATAATGTGTGTGTTGTTTCTCAGGCTGATATTTTGATCTATCTTCTGTAGTATAAAGCTGTTTTCTCCTTTTTTCTTTCTTAAGGGTAACCAGGAGCCATCAGCAACTCCTGATGCAATGGTGCAGCCATTCACCACAATCCCATTTCCGCCACCCCCACAGAACGGGATTCCCACAGAGTATGGGGTGCCACACACTCAGGACTATGCAGGCCAGACCAGCGAGCACAATCTGACACTCTACGGAAGCACGCAGCCACACGGAGAGCAGAGCACGAACACAGCCAGCACGCAGAACGGATCTCTTGCAGTAAGTGTACAAGGCTGCCCAGCCAGAACGGTACAATGCTTTGGGGAAAAGCAGCCACTGATTAGATTGCTGTTTCTCAAGTGTGCAGCAAACCAGCAGTAGATTTGAAAGGAGAGAATTATAAACAAAATGTGGCTTCTGACCTTCCATTACTGGGTTTCCCCTTTTGCATGTTCCCCTTGTAAATTAGTGCCTGCAGAGAGCAGAAGTACTTGAAATCATGATCATGGTGGTTTTACCATGATGGCGTTGTCCAAAGACAGTCTCTTACAAAAGTGTTAATTACTTTGTGTTAATTGGCAAATTGTTGAAATAGATGTGATGGAGGCAAATTCTGGAGGGTTGACAGTACAAAGAATTAGGGTGAGCACATACATATTAGGTATAATCCCAATGTGATTTTGTTTTCTGAGTAGAAAATTACTTTCCTTTGACTTTCTGAAGATAGCAGGGAGCAAGGATAGGAGGTGAGCTCTCAGCTACTGGTCTTCCATTTGCCAAACCAAGATTTTCATCATCTTATATATTTTCTTTCTTCTTTCCATGGCCTAGAACTGGCTCTGGGCAACATGCTGGCAGATTATCCCAGGAAAAGTGTTATCCACCCGTTAAGCCACTTGTTAAGACTTAACTTCTTAATAAAGAGCCTTATGGTGAGAGCCTTCGACGTTCAGGGGCGGATTTAATCTGTTAATGCTTTCAGTTTACTTGTAGTTGGTGTTTGCCTTGTAGAGATTATTTTTTTCCCCTGGTAAGTAGTGAATGAATTCAGTGCCAACAGTTGGAAGAACTGATAGTGCCAGCTCAAGTGTTCATGGTTCCTGATGTGTGCTTCTGCTTCTTCTGCAATGGGTAGTGGCTGCATGGTTGGTGCTGTTGGTCATGACTTTGATAAGATATCTTTGATTTCTTCCTGGGAATGCCACAACTTCGGCATCTTGAGGAAGAAAAAGAATACAAACTCTGTAAGGCACATTGGTAGTGTGTAAAAGGAACATAGGGTGCCTTGCTTGGCAAAAAAAAAAGTAGATAAGGCAGCATGCAGAAATGCAGGTCATTGTTTTAGCACCAGATTGTCCGATACCATTCCAGCACATAAGATTTGGATTACCCACCTCCAGCATACAACTATCTCAGGCACTGCCAGTTGGATGAGGAAGCTGGAAACAGGGAATAAAAAACAGGGCAGTGGCTTTCCCCATGTGTTTTTGCTGTTGCCATCCTTGTCCAGAGCTTAAGAGCATTTCTTTTTAATGGAAATGATGTGAGCCTTGACCTTGGATGTAAGCTCTTGCCAGCCTTCCTGTTCCTCTTCCATATTAGGAACCATCTCTGTGGCTCTGCAGGGCAGAGCTCTGTGTTTCATCAACTAGTGCTGGCTCCAAGGAGCCCACAGCCTGTGGCTAGCCTGCGAGGAGGGACTGGGAGCCCATCTGTGCGGGAGGGAGTGTTGCTGGGAGACTGCTGGCAGGCGAGTCTGTGGAGGGAGCCTGACTGGCAGGGTGTTATCCAAGAAACAGGCTGAATAACACACAGCACTTGTACTGGCTGTTGGAAAGAGGTGTGCGTGTCTGGAGTGACCGTTTGATGTGGTTGAAGACGTGCAAACTGAGTGTACAGAATCAGGCTTGTGGCCATAGCTGGCTGGGAAAGGGTAAGGGCACACATAAGGGCATTGCTGTGGCTGCTATGGCTGGGACTGATCGAACCCAGAGGATCCCAGATGGTGGCACATGAAGAGAAACCTGTGGGAGCAGGAGTAAAAGTGCCTCAACAAGGGTCCTTTCACATCCACTGACCCCTGGAACTTCCAAGTCTCTATCTTTCTGTCTACAATTCCTCTATGAAGTTATTTTTATTCTGTGGGCTGCTGTAGGATGTAATTTCCTTGTAACTTTTCTTCTCCTCAGTACGCTGATTAATGATGTAGGACCGAGGGGAAGCAAGAGGGCTCAGTAGATACTCAAGTTAAAGAATGCTATTAAAATGTAGCAGAACAGGTTGCTTATTTAATCTTGAACATCTGCAGCTAATGTTAAGCATTTTGTCCATCCCGTGTGCTGGCTATTACTTGTTTGATGTACATGTTCAGCCCATGTGGACTAGACTATTTATGCTTTAAGGCATCTTCTCCTTTAACCATTTTACCATCTTGCTCAAACAACAGTGCTAACTTTAATAGAGCAAAAAGCCATCACGGGTGAGGTATGAGCCTTCCCTCCCTGTGTTGTGACTGACAAGCACAGCTGCTGTCACATGTGTGAAGGCAATACTCCAGACCCAACAGCCAGTGGATTTTTTAGCTGCTGACTTGAAGCCTGTGCTCCCATGGGATGATTCAGAAATCCTTCAGCTGGACAGATAAGTTCCCTGCTTGCTTTTAAGAACAAGGCCTGTGATTGGTCATGTTGGCAGGAAGAGAGAGATAGCAAAAGGTGTGGTCAGATGGCGGGGATTTCCTGCTTTTTAGGCTGAGAGCCTTTTAGGATAATTGCCAAAAGTAACAAAGAACATGGGGGTAGCTTAAAGGTCGCTCATTAAAAGGGAGCTTGATCTTCTTGGCAGGATGTTACACAGCAATGTAATTTGGTCTCTAACAGGGTCCTTAAGACACAGGGTGGGAGCACCTTTTCATAGAAACTTGGCTACTTAGCTAGAATGATTTGAGGTTAGTGGGCTCCGAGTTAGTAGACAGGGTTAATAGGTCTGGGAGCCTGAGGTCAAAGATCAACAGTGAACTTATGTAAAATAAACTTTGGGAGTCAAAGTCCATGCCTTCCTACGCGGTCTAAAACCCTGAACAAAGGGGAATGACTGGTTAGTGTCATGAGCTGTGAATGAGCTTGGCTATGGAGGTCTGAATGTAGTGGAAAGCATTCAGAGGTCTCAGGACTGGGGCATGGAAAAGAAATTGGCGCAGTAGTTGGTGTAATACAAACAGCTTCATATTTTGGAATCTCTGTTTTAGGATCAAGACTCATCTGTGGGGCTTTGTTTCTTGCCTGGCATGTGGCAGGAAGACCTCTTGGTCTTCATGTCCTGGCATCTGTCCTTTCTCTTGATACTGTCCCAAAGCACAGCTGAAAGACCTGGATTAAAAATAGGCTGAGGTACAGGACCATATTTGGCTTACTTGGTCTGCCTGTTGCAGCCCTTCTCTTAAACAGTAGACACTCAGCATTTCACTTACGATGCTGGATTGCCTGGTTTCTTCTCCCTTCTTGGTTTACCTTAGTGCTCTTATCCCTAATGGAAACACCCAGCACAGTTAGCTGCAAGGGGAGATGCTAATTAGGCTGCAGTACCTCTGGCAGCTGAGCTGATCTAAGAGATTCACTGCTGTCAGAAAGGAGAGCTCTGGCTCCAAGCGCAAGCTCCCACTCCTATTTACTGTCTCTGGCATTCCTTATGTGAGCCACTTTAATTCACTGACCTGGCAGAAAGCTGTCCAATTCTTTTGCTGGGTTAATGAATTAGAGCAGCTCTTGGAGGGATCCAGCAAATGCTGTTGTTGCAAGGTAAGCATGTGGAGAGCATGGCCAGAAGCCGAGAGCAATTGTCAGCTCTCTGCATCTCCTGGTACTCTACCCGCAGAGGGAAGATTAATCATCTGCTGAACTAAAAAAGCCTGCTTGATAGTAAATGCAATGCACTTAATACTGCAAGCTGATGATTCAACTTGTTTCTCTTGTTAATGTCAGAGGGAAGAATTTGTATGTCTGTATAAATTATGGAATGCAGCTGGAGGTATAGAAGTAGAGGAATAAGTTTATGTAAATTACTTTGCATGAAAATGGCAGGTGCTGTCGCCTTGATGTTACGTTGTCATGAACCAGTATAAAGCATTATTTAATTACAGAGCATCTTGTCTCTACTTCTTGATGTGGTGTACTGAAACATATTTAACTCATCCGCTGTACCATGAAGGGATATTGACTTTCAAATTCTCGAAGAAGGCACATTTGTAGTGGGGGGCCCATATGTATCATTATGTTCAGAAGCAAGACAGGGAAGGTGCTTGGTCATGTGGCTTTGCCTTGTGTATCTAGCAAGGGCTTAGAAAAAAGAGAGCCAATGACACCAAGGATTCTTCAACTGACTTTTGCAACACATGGACAATGTTATAATGATGACTTCCCCTTGGGTATTTCTTGCCTAGACTGAATTTGCAGAATTTTCCTCTGTAATTACATTTCATCCCTTTAGTAATTAAAAGCAATTGCTCATGTGAGGTATTTCACGTGAAGAATATGTTTAATGAATATCGTCAGTTATTTTCTGATACTGCTGAGCAGGTAGACATGAGGAAGAACTAGCTTCAAATAAGTAGTTTGCTGCTGATTGTTTGGTCACCTCAGCTTAGAAACTGCTGTCTTGAGTTTGCAA
>VYZR01084954.1:10133-36659 GCA_013400675.1 Oxylabes madagascariensis
TGAGATGATGGAGAGGACAAAGTGTAACTGGAAGAATGGATACTATTAGTGACCTCTGAAAGCGTTTTTAAAACAGCTTTCAGATTAAGTCTCCAAATTAGCTTGGCAGAAGATAGGGCTGCCTTCCATTCCTTGGCCATGTGAGTGGATTTAAGACAGGCTGTGCCCAAACTACAGCGCCAGTAGTGCTTTCCAATTATGAGTTACATACAAGCAGCTTTCTACTTTCTTCCTCCATGTTCAAATCTCCATGGAAAGGAAAGGCAGGAAAGTACTCCCCATGCAGGTTTCCAGCTGAACAAGACCTCATGAGAAATCTTTAAAGAGTATTTCACACACAGTCTCCACATTACCAGAATGAGCACCACACCATTTCTCTCATGAAAACAGATGTCATCATCTCTCTGTCCCTCCCTGCTGGTCCTAATCATTGCCTTCTCCCCTTGGATCTTTCCACTCCTTCCCTACTCCATTGTTATCTCTGCTTTTTCCTCCTCCCCATCTCATTTCCCCTCCTGCTCCACCCTGCTCCTTCCCTTGCTTCACTCACTTCCCTCAGTCTTTGCTCCTCACATGGGTGAAAAATCCTAATGGAATAGGCAGAATGCTGCCAAACAGGCAGGAGGAACTGGCAGAGGATAACTGGATGTACAGACAACTTTGAGACTGTCACAGTGCTGCCTGTCAGCAAGTGACAGGCAAACAGGGGCTGCATCGCATGGCAGAGTAGGAAAATGATGCTGTACCCATGAATCCCAGCCAAGGCTGCCAAGGCTGAACTGAAGAGCTTCAAAACACCCACGCTATCAAAGGGGTCCCACTGAATGATTCAGAAAGGCAAGAAAGCTTTCAGGCTTGACAAATAAAATTGCAAGGCGACATCCGTGAGAAGCAACAAGGCTGGGAGCAGTGTTTGGAACTTCCCAAGGCTTTGCTTGCCCTGCTCCTGGTGCTCTGTGTGTGTTACCTCCCTGAAAACAGCCAGGCCCGTGTGAAGCAGGAGACACAGGGCAGAATAAACATTTGTATAGTGAGTGACTCACATAGAAACAAAACCGTTCTTGCAATTAAAGCCCAGGAAAGCATCCTAAATCCCTTTGACTTGAGTATCTCAGGATGCCCGGTGCACGCTCAGTAACTGATCCGTGGCTGCTGACCGCAGGCACTGGGCTGTTCTGTGCATCCAGCCTGCTCAGTGCAGGAATAGAAAACTTGGGGAAAGCATCACAACTTTCCATTGAGAGGCTTCACATCTCGCTGAGAGGCCCATTTACATTTTTAACCCCGCTGACTGTTGACGTATTTGCTCTAATAGCGTTCGCAGACAAACCTGGGAAGCTCGGGGGCGCAGAGCGCTCCTGATTTCATGTGGATTGCTGGTGCTTTGAGCAGACATTTACCAGCAGCTGGGAGCTCGGAGATACAGCATCTATTCTTTCCTTTCACATTTGCCTACAGAGCTGTAAATGTCAAAGCCTTTCAAGTGCCCCTCGAACAAAACGAGTTAGTAAATCAGCAAATGTGGCACCGCACACACTCATGTGGTGCATGTTAAGCTACTGTACTTCATTCACTTCTTTATCCGATGGCTCCGTGAGAAACAGAGCTCGCTGAGGCACCGAGATGCCTTANGAAAAATCGGGGGAAAAAATCCAAGGATAATGGACACATGCCTATATGCCCTATGGCATCCCTCTGACACTGATTTTGTAGTGATTGTGACTCTGTAGAAAGTAATGAATCTTAATAATGCCTTGTCCATGGGAGGCTGAATGAGTTTTGTAGTTGAGTGGTTTTAGCTGAGCTTTTCCTGGAGGAACTGAAGTGCAAATTGACCTATACTTTCATTAGGGGTTTGTCTTCCACATGAGCCCCTGAGATGATGGAGAGGACAAAGTGTAACTGGAAGAATGGATACTATTAGTGACCTCTGAAAGCGTCTTTAAAACAGCTTTCAGATTAAGTCTCCAAATTAGCTTGGCAGAAGATAGGGCTGCCTTCCATTCCTTGGCCATGTGAGTGGATTTAAGACAGGCTGTGCCCAAACTACAGCGCCAGTAGTGCTTTCCAATTATGAGTTACATACAAGCAGCTTTCTACTTTCTTCCTCCATGTTCAAATCTCCATGGAAAGGAAAGGCAGGAAAGTACTCCCCATGCAGGTTTCCAGCTGAACAAGACCTCATGAGAAATCTTTAAAGAGTATTTCACACACAGTCTCCACATTACCAGAATGAGCACCACACCATTTCTCTCATGAAAACAGATGTCATCATCTCTCTGTCCCTCCCTGCTGGTCCTAATCATTGCCTTCTCCCCTTGGATCTTTCCACTCCTTCCCTACTCCATTGTTATCTCTGCTTTTTCCTCCTCCCCATCTCATTTCCCCTCCTGCTCCACCCTGCTCCTTCCCTTGCTTCACTCACTTCCCTCAGTCTTTGCTCCTCACATGGGTGAAAAATCCTAATGGAATAGGCAGAATGCTGCCAAACAGGCAGGAGGAACTGGCAGAGGATAACTGGATGTACAGACAACTTTGAGACTGTCACAGAGCTGCCTGTCAGCAAGTGACAGGCAAACAGGGGCTGCATCGCATGGCAGAGTAGGAAAATGATGCTGTACCCATGAATCCCAGCCAAGGCTGCCAAGGCTGAACTGAAGAGCTTCAAAACACCCACGCTATCAAAGGGGTCCCACTGAATGATTCAGAAAGGCAAGAAAGCTTTCAGGCTTGACAAATAAAATTGCAAGGCGACATCCGTGAGAAGCAACAAGGCTGGGAGCAGTGTTTGGAACTTCCCAAGGCTTTGCTTGCCCTGCTCCTGGTGCTCTGTGTGTGTTACCTCCCTGAAAACAGCCAGGCCCGTGTGAAGCAGGAGACACAGGGCAGAATAAACATTTGTATAGTGAGTGACTCACATAGAAACAAAACCGTTCTTGCAATTAAAGCCCAGGAAAGCATCCTAAATCCCTTTGACTTGAGTATCTCAGGATGCCCGGTGCACGCTCAGTAACTGATCCGTGGCTGCTGACCGCAGGCACTGGGCTGTTCTGTGCATCCAGCCTGCTCAGTGCTGGAATAGAAACTTGGGGAAAGCATCACAACTTTCCATTGAGAGGCTTCACATCTCGCTGAGAGGCCCATTTACATTTTTAACCCCGCTGACTGTTGACGTATTTGCTCTAATAGCGTTCGCAGACAAACCTGGGAAGCTCGGGGGCGCAGAGCGCTCCTGATTTCATGTGGATTGCTGGTGCTTTGAGCAGACATTTACCAGCAGCTGGGAGCTCGGAGATACAGCATCTATTCTTTCCTTTCACATTTGCCTACAGAGCTGTAAATGTCAAAGCCTTTCAAGTGCCCCTCGAACAAAACGAGTTAGTAAATCAGCAAATGTGGCACCGCACACACTCATGTGGTGCATGTTAAGCTACTGTACTTCATTCACTTCTTTATCCGATGGCTCCGTGAGAAACAGAGCTCGCTGAGGCACCGAGATGCCTTAGTCATTTTGTTTGTTTTTTCACATGGCTACTGTTCTTGTTTTGTTTTTTCCCAAAAGCTGCGTCAGATGTGCTTAGCATTCAACTCAACTCGATACATTGGATGAAAAGGCCATTTTCTCTTCACTGATGAAATATAATTGAACCCACTTATAATGAACTCGCATACCAAATAATGAAACTTCATTTGTGTGACCGGGGCTCTTTCCCGAACCCCACAATTCCCAGTCCCCTAAGGGAATGTTTTATGTGCTTTTCCACCAGTTCCACTGAGATCACAATTTGGCACATCGGCTTTTTGCTTTGTTCTTTATTGTCTCCATACCAGAGAGAAGCAAGTTTGTAAAAAGAAAAGACAAAGAGTAGGAGCAGTTTAATTAGCAATCAGTGTTGTTTGAAAACCATCTCTTTAGCAGACAGTTTTTCCCAGTCTTGTGTTTTAGCATTCCGCTTCACTGCAACTCGTGGTTTCCTGAGTGTCTTCTTCACCTTCAACCTGTTTTAAGCTGTCTCCTGCAAATTCTGCAGGAAGCTGCCAGTTTTGGCACAGCCCTGCAATCTATTCCCTTGAAAGCCGAAAGGGCCTTGTTAAGGAGCAGGGCAGCACAAGGCAAACACTTGTATTGTGTCTTTGGGGCTCCCGCAGAGATAAAACTCTCCCTTTGGTTCAAATAGGGGAAGATGTCCCCAGCCTCCTCTGCGTGCAAACATCGTGGATAAGGAGGGTGCTTAGGCAAAAAGTCTCTGTCTGACCTCACGAGTGTATCTGGAGAATGTCAGAGCTGCTGGCTGAAGATAAGGAGGAAGGCTCAGCCCCAGACGGGGAAGATGTGGAAGGAGGGGTGGGCTACACTGTCTATACATGCTGGATTTTAGGAAAAATAAATTTATTGTGCATTTATTAAAATCTGACTGCCTAAAGCCAGGCATTCCTTTTCCTCTGAGCTCTGCCCCGGGGGAACTGGTACGAGAGGAAATCAAACCAACTGAAACACTCTCAGGTTTTAAAAGGAGTGATGTGCTTTTTCTAAGGTGACATTAACCTAGAAAATTTGGGAACTTGTTAAAAAAATCACAAAGTTTGACCACACACTCCTAGTGTCTATTGCCAGCTGAGCATTTCCATCAACATTGTGGCTGATAATCCTGGGTAACCTGGGAGGCAGATGCCACCAGAGCCCAGTGGTACAGCAGAGCCATGGGACTTTATCTTGGGATCATTTGGGGAGAAGTCCTGGTACATGGCTGTTGTCTGCCTTTGCTCTCACACAGGAATAAATCGGTTTGGCTTCATGCATGTGTTTAAAATCAACATCATAATCATCAGGTTGATTTGTCAGGTCCCCATGTGAACATGATGCCCTGAGCAGCCTCACCTGGCACCTCAGCCCCCCTTGGCCCTGGGCCCTATTTAAACTCAGCCCAGGGCCCTTTCCTGTGTCTGAGCTGTGCTGCAGTTTGGGTGCTGTCTGTGACTCTTGGGCTGCTGCTGTAAGTAGTTCTGTGAAAAGGCATAACTTTTTTGAGCCTATTGTGAGGCAAAAATAGTAGATAGTGAAATCTGGGTTATATGGCACTTCATTCCTCTTCTGAGAGGGTTGTCCTGGCACAGGCAGGATCTCTGAACACATTTCTGTGACTGTTACCCTACCTTCACTGACACGTGACATTTTGAACCATCTAACTGGGTTTTTTTTTTTCTGTTATAAAATTTACTGATAGCAGCCAGTGCTTTTGTAGACATGGACTTTAAATTCTGGAGTGAACAAATAATTCTTGTTCATGGGAAAATCCTCATCTTCCCAACTGAAGCACACATCTCTGAGTGGGTCTGGCTGGTGACAAACCACATCTGTCAGGCTGAAGAAGTGGTTGTACCTCTGCTAAAGCACCGTGCAGGCTGAGGAGAGCTCCTGTGGGTGTACCTATGCCAGCCTGAGAGTGGAATGGGAGACAGAGAGGATGGGGAGATGTCTGGGACCTTCTACCTCTTCTGGCTATAGTCTGGGAAAGTGGATGGTTGCTGGGGGGTGTTTTTCCAACACCTGGGACTACAGGGGTAGCAGCACTAGACAAGACTCATCTGATTTGTTTTTCTTGGGCTCCTTGGCTTTTGTGAAGTCTTATTTTATTGGTTCTGTGTCTAGCTGACCCCTCATTGTGCTGAGTTTCAGATTGTGTTGAGGCAGGTCACGTCCCTTATTTATCACTCTCATCTTCCTTTGGAAACTGCTGGGAGACTGGAGTAGGTGAGTTAATACCCAGTTGGATTTGCTCTGCTAAGTGAGTTACTACTAATATCCATGGAAGCAACTTCTTGGAGGTGCTGCTGAGATAATACAAATGCAAATGGTGTACAAAATAGAGCTGAAGACAGAGGCAATGCCTAGCAGAGAGCTGTCACCTGGGAGCAATAATCTAGCAAGGTCTGTGCCTGGGAGATTCCTGGTTTCAGTTTCTTGCTACAGTTAAATAGAGTTTCAGTGGAAATCCTGATGGCAGCTGGTCTGGCTTTAGTGAAGGCTGGCCTTTTTAAAATCAGTGCTGAGAAGGATATCAGCTGCTACTGCAATCAGCAAAGTGTGAGAGTGAATAAATATTGCTCATTTCTCAAAATGAATTAACTGGTGTGGTGCAGCCTGGCTCCTGAAGCCCCTGGAGCTGCAGACAGGCTCCCCTGCTGATGTGCAACCCCCTCGCTCTTCAGCAGGAGCTGGAGTGGGAACTCTCACTTGAGTTTCAAAGAAAATTGCATGGCACTTCAAACTGGGAGTTGTGAGTGAGGATGGAGGCTGTTGGTTGTTGCCGTGATGAAACTAATCCAGTCCGAAGGAGGATAAAGGGTTGCTTAGCAATACTTTAGCAGTGACTAACAATGCTTTATGAGGCTTTTACTGTTGACTAAGTCTTTAATAGTGGCTCAGTGGGTTTTTTTAGTGGAATGTCTTCACTATTTTTGTAATGGTCTCTCCCTCTTGAGAAACTGTCAAACTCATCATGTATAATGAACAGACAGCAGTCAGCGAGCATTTGATTGCTGCTCATGTGTTGATTTTTGGCCTGGCCTCATTAAGATTCCTTATCTCTACCTTCTCTTTCCCTAGGAGTTCTTAAATTAGCTACAGAGATTAGATTATTTAAGTGCCTTTCATACAAATGCCTCCTAGTCTGTTTGTTTTTCCTATGACACCCCTGTGTCCATGTGGAAATTCATTTTGGATCCTGAAGGAGAGATGTAAGATTGTCTAAACTAGTCTGGAGTCTACATCTTGTAGAAAACTTTATCATGATGTTCTGTAAAGCTCTTCAGGAGGGCAATATGTATATTGTTCTGCTTAATGTTCCTTCAATATTAAGAAAAGTTGCCTTCTTGATGGCAAGAGGCTGCTGCGTACCATGCAGTATATTAAAATAATTCCCATTAAAAGGTGGTCTGAGGGCCAAGGGTTCCACTCATGGTTTTGGGGTTCAGTTGCAAGCATGCACCAAATAAATGCCTCTCCCTCTTTCCTGCTGAGGCATCTGAGTCATGGCTGTCACTGTAGAAAAAGTGTAGTCGTGTTTTGAGGGAAGGAAAACGCATTAAGGCTGAGGACTGCATCTGGATTCTTTAAGCGTTCCCCATGGCCACATCCATGCTTTGGAGTTGATGCTATCAGGGGAAGCAGTAACAGCACAGTAATCCCCAGCAAAACACAGCTCACATTTTAGCTGTGCTCAGAGACTACTGTGCAGGCAAGTGCTGCTGTGGGACTTTCTTGTGCCCTGTGATGAGCCCAGCAGCCAGAGCCCTCAGCATGAGAGCCAGAGGGAGCAGGGATCCCCCTCAATCCGTGCTGTGGGCAGTGCAGGGCTGGTGGCAGCATGATGGATTTCCAAATATTGGTAGCCAGTGTTGATCCAACAGCCAAATAGGAATTTTCACCTCAGGAGCTCTGCAGAGAGCAGCATGTGGCAGGGCTGCCAGGGCTTTAGCAAACCCACCTGGTGGGATACAACAGCCCTACAGAGGATGTGGGATTCGGAATAACTGTGTCTCTGCAGCCTTGTGAGCATTCCACTGTTATAATATTGATTACTATGAGATGGGATGAGTCTCTGGTCTTGTCAACACCAGTACCATTTCCAGGACTCTGGAGGATTCTGTCCCTCAGTCCTGCAGCTCCAATCTGTGAAAATTGGGAATGGAGAAGCAAGAAGCTCAGCACATTCATGGAAGCTCCTGGTGCTTGCTGTGTTCTGAGATTAACTTTTTTAATTATCACAGGGATTTATGTCTCTGTCACTATTCAGCTGGGAAGCCGAATTTCTTTCAGCACTACTGGTTCCATTAAATTCTTAAACTTCAGCACATTTAGGAAAAGTGGAACTGAGTGTCTGGGAGCCTGCAGCACAGTCACCTTGGTTTGAGGCGTGAGGCACAGCCTGGTGTGGTTTTGTGGGTACCCCAGGTGAGCTCGTCCCCTCTGATGTGGGGGCTTGTGCTGCTGCTCAGCTGCAGAAGTGATGCTCCTGGTGGCCCAGAGCTGAGCCTGCTGCCCTGTCACCCATCTATCACCGTGCTGAATCACCCAGGGAAGGTTTGGTGGTGGAACACTGGAGCACAAAGTCACCTCTGCTCTTTGAGGTTTCTAGAGGTGAGATGAAGAAAGCACTCTCCTTTTGAGTTTTCTTTTAAGTCCATAGTGTAGCTGTAACCTCGACAGCACTGGCATGGAAAGGGAGAATGGGAATGGACTCTGAAGTTGTAATTCATGTTTTAGTTGTTCCCAGCCCTAGCATGAATATTACCTCAAAATCAAAAACTTTCAAATTCATCAGAAATTGCTTGAAATCTGAATATTGACCGCTAAACCCATGAGTTAACCACGGAAGTGACCTGGATAATTGTCATCTTTGATCCTTTAACAATATTGTCAGAGCCTCAAGCGCAGCAAAGAATTAGCAGTGACATTTCTAGTGAGCTGCTGGTATCTGAGTCTCCCCAGGAGTCCTTCAGGCTTTTTAAAATTGGAAAGACATCTTCCAGGTTAGTTTTAGACAAGAGAATCACTTTACCACTAACCTCATACCACTGTTACTTAATGATGTGTGCTCTGTGTATCAACACAGACATTTCACTTGTATTTTATTGCTGGTATTTTTATAAGGTATTTGTCTAGCTATCTGTGGGAATCCTTCAGCACAGAGCTATTCCTGCATGTCTGTTTTTAGACAGTCTCATGAAATCAGTGTTTTGGTGCTTTCCTGGTATGTGTAGACTAATAAAATCCAGCATATTCATCTTTTCTGCTCACTTTTTCCAAGCCTGTCTTTCTCAATGGCCTTCAGTGAGTACAAATATCTGACACTGGAGGTTTATCTGAGGCTTTTCTAATACCCTGCTGTAGCTGACTGCAGTCATTCCACAATATTTATTACCTGAATGTAAGGCTTAGCAGCTGTGAGAGGAAGGGAAAGCCACACAATAACAACAATATGTGTGAGACTTAGCACATTCCCACCAAGTGCAAACTTCCACTTTGGAAGAAGGATGATGATTCCTAATAAAAGCAAGTTTGGGATAGGTTTCCTAGTATGAGCCTCCTGTGATAATCTGGGAAGCCTCACTTGGCAGTGCTCAGTAACAGGGGTGTGTGCAGGCATGTCAAGTTCAAACTCCTTTTGGGTTCTGGGGCTTGTTTTTCTGTTGTCTGTGCCCTCAGAAGTGTAAAGAGAAGAGAAACGTCTGCACCTAGCACAGGGTAACAAACACATCACTAAACTTTGGGGATTTCTCTGGGTGGGATAACCAAACTGTTGGAAGCTGCCTGAGTTTAGCTAAGGATGCCAGTCTTGCTCTTTATTGACCCTTGTGTGAAAGGGTTGAGAGGCTGATTTTTAAATTAGAAAGGGCTTTTCTCCAAAGTATTTTTAGGAAAGGCAAGAAAAAGTGTATGATCTTTCCAAGAGAAGCACATAGGTGAGGGAGGAAGAGACGGGAGTTCCCTCATAATCGAGCATTCATTTTTTTGTGAGGATCTCCTATGCCCACAGAGGACTCAACACACAGGGAGGAATTTTAATCCCCCAAAGGTAGGAAAATGTACTTGCGGTCTGTATTATTTGTCTGGGGTTTTATAATCCAAGTCCTAGCCAAGCTGTGCTTGTTTTGGAGCTGGCCCACTGGCTGTGCGTGTGTCACACAGCTCTGCCCTGTGGCTCAGAGCATGGGCAGGGCAGGAGCCCTCCAAAAGCACAGGGCTGGATAATTTGGATGGTTTAGTGAGCTGAATCATCTTGCCCAGGGGTCAGACAGGCCAGGTGAAAGCAAAGTGGTAGGAATAGTTGACTTGGACCAACCTAAGCTATGTGGGAGACTCTGAGATGTTGAAGTGACTCAGGTACACCATGACACCCTTAGAGATGAGTGCTGGGGTGAGAACAGAGGGAAAGGCTCAGACACAAAAAATGCAGCTTCTGATTCAGACCAAGAGTCTGTGTGGGTCTCAGCTACTGAGAAGAAAACACCTCCAGCGTGGCTGAAACCAGGATAACATCCTCCTGCCCCTGTGGCCTGGCCCAGCATTTGGGGCTTTGGGCTTTCTGTAAGGTAAATTACTTCTGCTCCATGTAGAGACTTCAGCAACTTGGTGTAACTGGTGTGAGTGGGAATTTGCCCTGGGAAGCAGACACCTATCAGCCAGGCATCACTTATGTTGGCATCTTGGTCTTCTGATGGGTCTGAGCTTCCATAAATGGCCAATCATCACCTCAGTAAAGGCAAGTAGAAGACTTAGCTCAATCCTACTGAAATCTCCTAACTGGCAACTTTCAGGAACTAGAAATTGTTAAGCCAGCTTTGCCATCAGATTGTTTGTGGAGTAGGTGTGTGTCCTTCTCCTCAAAGGCTACTGACACAATAGACAAATTACTGTAATAGTTTTTACAAGATATATATATATAAAATAATGCCAGTGTTTTGAAATTGTTTTCTGAGTGTGTATGTGCACCTTGTTTCGAAAGAGCTTTATAAGAATTGGCTCATCTTACAGCTTCTTATTCATCAGCTATTGCCTTCAAAGATAGGGCTTCTTTTTTTAAGAAAATATGGCCATTAACTAATGCCTTTACTTTTCTTTGATCTTTGCCAGCAAAATTTTTTCTTGACTTTCTTCTGTAGTCCTTCTCCCATGTACAGTTTGTGGCATGCACACTTATTTGTTCTTCGATTGGTTTCCAATTAATTATCAGAGGCAGTTATAAAAATTTCCATCCAATATTACGAAAAGGCAATTTTTTTTTTAAGAGCTGTAAAATCAGCCACACACTGTTTCCTTTCATGTGGTTTGACTTTAACCTACACTGCCCCGAAGGCAGGAGATGAGGAGATGAACTGCTCGGGCATTTGCAGTCAAGTCGGATGTTAACACAAAGCAGGAAGCACTTTGTCAGTAATAAATCAGGTGTCCCAAGGAGGAAAAGGTTGACAGGGGCCTCAGTGGTGTTTTGTCTCCTTGTTGGTGCCTGCAGAGTAGGATTAATGTCTGGTATGGTGTTTTCTGAGGTGAGTCAGGTGTAAAAGCTTGAAGCTGGATGGAAGCACCAGCAGCCAGGTGGGGGCTGGTGGTGGGACACCCACACATCTCCCCAGCACAGCCACAGCCAGGGGTGGGGAATGTGAACTCCTGTAACCTCCCTGCACACAAGGAAACACAACCGCACTTCACACACTTGAAATTATGTCTGATATTTCCAAGTCTTCAGTAAAACATCTTGTTTGCTGATGACAGCTTTCTTAGTGCTTTTCCTGTGTAAGGATTATTTGACTTTGTTTATTTATGTGCTGTATTATCAGAATTAAACCTCTCTGTATGTGTGGGGAGCAAGTTGTCTCAGGTCAGTCCTCTGCACTGGACATGTGTCATGGCAACTTGCTCCAGCCCTTCCCGAACCTTCACACTCATCACCCTTCCTGCTCTGCCATTTACAGTCACTCAGTGGCTGGGATATTTCAAAAGCCTCTTCCCATTTCTCTTGCTCTGACCAGAGCAGGAGTTGCCAGCACTTCATTTTTAGTCCTGCTACCAGCACAGGTGACCATGGCTGGTGAGGTGTTCATGGAAACACCACCCAGACACACCTGAGCATCCTGTGGAAAGCTGGGGTGCTGCTGCTAATGATTTCCTCCTGATGTGGTTTATTGTCTAGAATTACACATTTAGTGCTGAATTTTTTTAAAAAAGCAAAATTACCAGTATCTCAGCGCTGTAACACTATTTAGATTCTGATTTGTCCTACTAAGGAGGCATCATGTTTTTGAGGAGCAGGAGAAGGGTGGCAGACTGGTCACGTTACCTGGAGCTGCTGTAGCAGAGTCTTATGTGGCATCTTCATTAGAGCCCTGGTGGTATTAATTTCTCAGGAAACCCATTTGTGGGCAATGACAGCTCAATAAGGAAGCTTGCTGAACTGAGATGGAAATTATAACACTTGCAGAGAAAATGGCTTCTGTAAGGTTGCTGCCCCCAGGAGCAGAACTGCTGACTCAAAACCCCAGAGACTGCAGGGGTTATGGGGCAGGAGTGTGCTGATCACCTGCCATAAAGCCCTGCACTCAGCTGTGCACACCATCACCTGCTGCAATTTTGCCTGACTAATGATTACAGGTTTGGGCTTTAGCTCTGCCATCTGCTCTCTGTGCAGATGGACACCTGCACTGGCTGCTGCTCGAGGAGGACCCACACTCAGGGATGATTTTTGTTTCCTGAAATGCCTCACAAATTCTACCTTTCTGTTTTGGCAGAAATGCCTCTCAACACATCTAAGATTTATCCAGTGACTACGACAGCTCGAGACTGTGGTTGACCAAGACCACTGAAAGCAGCATCGCTGTTTCCAAAATCTCCGTAATGTTAATGTTTCCATAAACACCACACAGCATTTCCACGGGGTTTAGGAACTGCAGTTGAATTATGGAGAGTGAAATTGTAACACAGGCTTACGTAGGTCATTAGCTATCAGGGCTTCCAGACTTCCCTTGTCTGGACGAGATAGTATCTTGGCTTGAGCTGCAGTTATTGTCCCTCTGGGCAAAAAGACCTTGGGAGGTGAGGTTGGCTGAAGCTGCAAGGAACTTTCCTTTGCATTTCTCATCAGGAGCTGGTGGATGGAAAATGTAAGCAGTGGGATAAAGGATTCCAGGGTGATGCTGACCCCGAGCCACAGCTCGGAGAGTCAGAGTGCAGATTTGGGGAAAGGACAGTGATGTTTGTGTGGGGGACAGAAGGGATGGAGGTGATGGGCTGTTTCACAGAAAGTGAGTCAGAGCTGGGAGGAACCCACGGTCAGGGATGATGTTTGGAGCTGCAGGAGTCAGGGACACAAATCTGTGATCTCATGCCTGGAAGGTGGTGCTCAAGTCTGTAGAAGCATCAAAATGTCAGGCAGTGACCTCTGGGACTTGAGTGCAAGTGCCAGCCTTACACACAGAGGTAAAGGTTTTCTTCCTGAAAGTAATGCAACAACCCAGTTCTTTCTACTTTTGTGCTGTAAATTAAGGTGTTTTCTGGTGTATAAATACAAGCCTATGTCTGAGCAGGCAATGGAAAACTATAACTTCATTGCTTCAGGTGATGTACTGGCATTCCCAGATGAAACCCACAGTTTTACAGCATGGTTGCATTTTAGATCCCATCCAGCTTGCAATGAATCCTGATTATTGCCATATTAGTTACAGCCCTTGTGTCAGGCTGAGCTCAGCAGCATCACCCCTGTCTGCTGTAGGTCTGTGCTGAAGTGTTTTGTGGAGTCAGGGCCTTTATACCTTTATTTTTAGGCCAAGCATCTAATTTTAGGTATTTTACCCCTTAGCTGTATTTAAGTGTCTTACCCTTACCTTCCACTTTTACCTTTGCATATCTGCATGATAAGTTTGATACTCAGTTAATGGTTACCACCTATAGTCAAATTTAACTGCATTGAAATCAAATAGCAAAATAGACTTTTCTGCTGGGAACCCTTAGCATCAGGGTGAGATAAGACTCTGTGTGCAGCATCTTAAGTGGTGGGACTGTATTAATACATCCATTTTTGCATTGAATTCAACTGGAAGAACCTGTAGGGTCTGGAGAGGCCTTCCTGTGGAGGACACACTTTGTGTCTAGGGTCTCTATCAGCTACAATCACTTAGATTTGGAAATTTTCTCCTTGTCAAGAGCAGGATATTCCAATTTTTGCTCAGTCCAGAGCTCCCTGCAGCCAGTGCTGCCCTGTGCAGGTGTCAATACTGACATTAGGCTGTGAGGTTTCCTTCACTGCCCTATCTTCCTGACGCAACCATTAAATTAACAGCTTCCTCTGAGGGAGCTGGAGGTTAACAGGATGTCAATTCATCGAGCAAATTTTCTTAATGTCAGCGCAGAGCCTTTGTTGTCCCTGTTAGTCACAGTGCCAAAACAGAAAGGTGTTTCTGCTCACAGGGGATCCCATCCCCAAACTGGTGTAACTGGTCAACACCCTTCCACTGATTCCTGTGGCTTTTGGGGTCAGCCTTTGAGCATGGAACAGTTTGACCCTCCTGACTAATGCAGAAATCATGTTTGGAAAAGCTGATTCCATGCTGGGTGTTTTTTTCCTTGTGTTCATATAGTTATTGAGCATTTTAATACTGATAATTATTAAATGGGGTCACCTGGAAAGGCACAAGCACTCCAGCTCTTGCCAACAAACCACTTAAGCACCTGCTTAGAGATAAGCACACACATTAAGGTAAATTAAGTTGCTTCTGGGCTTGGTGTTGAGCAGATGTTTACAGTTTCTGGATTAAGTGAAACCCTTTGCTTGAAATCATCTTTTACCCTTAATGAGTGGAAATTAGTTTCTAGTATGAGAATTAATTTTCATTAACAAAATATAAAACTCTTCCTGTGCTGAAAAACTAGATGGAATAAGGTAAAAATTAGGTTAAAGCCTCTCCATGCAGATCCTCAGAGCAGTGCCATTCATTAGGAAGGAATGATGTGCGTGTAGTTATTGCATGTGCAGTTCAAAATATCTTGTTGGAGCTTAAAATATCCAGGTTTAAAATTACAGACCTACTTTGGGTGTTGCAAAACAATGCATGGAGAGATAACATCTCTGAAGCATACCTGGCCTTATCCTGCTGGGAATACTGCAGGAGTGTGCAAAAGCTGAGATGGAGAGAGCTCCTGGGTTAGTGCATGTCCTGAGGAGAAAGATAAATGGCAAGAAACACTCTGAGTCCTTCTTCTCCCTTGGAACACCACTGCTCTGCTGAAGTGTGTCAGCATCAAAGCAGAGCAAAGATCCTTCCAGAGAAGTCCAGCACGACTGAGCATTCCCACCACCCTCGATGGGAAACTTTCTAACCCTGGCCCTTCTCTGGGTGACTTTTTGATGGTTTCAGAGGGTGGAGTGTCCCCAGCTGAGGCATGGACAGCTTGTGCTGGCATGTCCCACACGAGCAAAACTGAAGGAAAAAAAAGTGGGAAAACAAATCATCATCAGATCTTTTGTGGGAATTATTTTGAACCTTAAAGATGGATAACCCGTTTTTTTTGGGGGGAAGGCAGTGAGTTGAGCAGCACTTGTGTTACAGGGATCTGCAGCATCAGGCTTTAAACCAACTCATTAAAATCTTGATTTGAGCTGTGCCCACGGTGATGGAGGAAGGGCCTGCCCTGCTCCCACATGCAGATGAGGATTTTCAGGGCTAGAGCTGAAACATTTGGCAAGTGAGTGCATGAAGCTGAAGGTTACCTGTAGGCAGCTGTTGCTCAGCCTGGGGGTGTTTATATGGCTATTTAATTGCATGTTGCTCAGTACTAAATGAGTGAGACTTACACAAATAACCACAGCAACACAAGCGCTGCTGCCTCTGAGATAAAGGATCTTATTTGAGAAACAAATGCTTAACTAATAATACCCCAGGCACTGTGCACTTTTAAAAGTCTGTCCTTATCTGTGATAGGAAAGAAATGGTCTAGTTCTTAAAAATAAACCCAAAAGCATTTGAAGGATGTTTTTTCCCCCCCTCTATTTTTCTATTCTTTTCCCAGGTTGCAAAAATAACATCCAATAATGAAATGAAAACAAGCTGAATAGTTACATTCAGTGGAGGAGGGAAGAAGTAGTCACAGGCAGCTGGAGCATGTCTGGGCCAGTGTCTCGGTTCCTTTCTTTCTGCTGGTTCAGTGCCCCTCCAAGAATGCAGACAATGCTGGCCACGACTGTCTCATATTTGATTTCCACACTTAAATCTGTGCCTGTTAAACGAAACCCCATTGTCATGCTGGCACACACCCGCTCTGCCTCCTCGGGTCCCACTCCGGAGCCTGCTGTCCTGGGCAAAGGGTCCTCTCCAACCCCTTCAGCGAGGATCAGGTATGCAGAGAGCACTTTGCTGGTTTTGTGCTGCTTGTGGCATTGCAGCAAAAGCTTTTGGGCTCCTCCAGCAGCTGCATCCATGGATTGGCCTCGTAAATCTCGGTCTGAGGGCAGACAGAGTGCTGCAGGGAAGGGATGAGGGTTTGGAGCTGCCCCAGGAGCGGTGGATCAATGGGGCACTCAGCTGGAGTCAGGCTCTGGGAGAGGTGTGGGGAGAAAACACTTGGGTGAGCAGGGCCTGATCCTGCAGAGGGCTGCTCCCCTGCCCTGCTCGGGGAGAGGGGGATGCTTTGGGTCCTGGTGAGGCCCCAGGGCGCTCTGCTGGGACAGGGCCATTCGGTCCAGCAATTCCAGAGCTCTGCTCAATGTAGGCAGGAGAAATATTGTGTGTTGGGAGCGAGTAACAAAGGATCCCTTCATAACCCCTGTAAAACACCAAGGAGGGAATGAAAATGATGAATCTGATTAATAAGCTTGGGGGACCATAAAATACAACAGCTGTCCGGCCCTTTAGGCTGCAGTCCCTTCTGGCCTTTCTCCCCCAGGGGCTGGTTCTGTGGTGCAATTCCTGCCTCTGCAGCCCTGTGCAGGGTGACTTTTCAGCATCCTCACTGTGACAGCGATGCCACAGCAGGCAGGGCTCTGCCCAAAGCCCTTTGCAGCCCACTGCAGCATGAGGAGGGAGAGGGGAGAGGATGTGGTACCAGGGGCTGTGATGCTGGAGCAGGATTTAGCACTGGCAGTGGTTTGATTCTCCAGGTGTCCCAGAGGAGTCCACTGTTGTCATAGAAACACCGTTATTTTGGGGGTTTTCCAGGCTGGCTCCAAACAAAGGTTAAAGGGAAGAAAAACCCCAACGGGTGGCAGGCACAGAAGGTGAGATTTCCCTCAGTGCAGCAAAACTTGTGAAATTCTGAACCAACAGCAAGTCCTCCAAGGTGCTGGAGGAATGACAGGGCTGGAAATCAATGCCATGCCTGATCCATTTTTCCTCCCGCACTCTCAGGGTGCTCCTGCCTGAGGCTCTGCCTGGAGCAGAGGTACCACATGCTGAATGGTGGTTATTTCTTACACCTCTCCTGCTGTTGATGCCTGTGTTGCTGTGTTTATCTCAGATCTAGGTCCGTGCAGGTTTTGATTGCTCGGGGTGTCGCTGGCAGAGCAATGCTGACAGTCAGAAGGAAGAGCAGAAAGGCAAATCCTCACGTTCAGCTTTCTGTAATGTCAAGAGCAAACTGTATAATTTCCATGAAGTTTTGCCAAGCCTTTAAATTCAGAGGCCCAAGCTATGCAGGCAAAAGGTGTAATGGCTCTGAAGGGCCAAATTAAAGGTTCGTAAAATGATCTAATGGAACGAACCACATGGCTTCAGGGGTACTGCTGAGCCCAATGTGAGTTCATTCAGGAGCTGTCCTTGTCCAGCCACGCCACTCTCCTGGCAATCCACCTTCCCAACCATGACTGAGTCTTATCTTTAAATGTGCAAATAGAAGCAGCTTCACAGAAATCCTCACAAAACCCAAAGCTGCGCAGAACACGGCCAAATTCAAACGTGGGTGCAGTGTTTGCAGGGTGAGGGGAGTACCACTCATGCCATGCTGGGTGTTTGCAGAGGTTTGGGAAGCCAGTGCAGGGAAAAGGGAGCAGGACTGGAACCCAGGAGCCTGACTCCAACCAGGGAGCAGTAGCAGCATGGGCCAAGGAGCAGGGAAGCAACAGCAGGAGCAAATTGCACTGAGGCTCCCATGATGCTCAGGATGTTAAAGGCAAAACTGGCTTCCCACTGAAATGGAGACAAAAGCATTTTATCACTTTTATGACCTGCTGAGTGATTATTTATTTAAAAAAAAAAAACACACCAAAAACCCCTCTTTAAAGAGTATTTTTGTGTTTCTTCGTTTTCAACCTCTTTCAAAAAATATATTTAATCTCCTTTATTCTGTGTCCAAAAAAAGGATGTGATGGTAAGGGAAATTAGTAGCTTGAGTGTCATGAACTTATTAAAGAAAAATGGAGATTTTATTTTTTACAGGAAAAACCAAGTCATTGAAACTGTATTTTACTAAGAATACCAGAATAATAAGTTGGAACAGGTATAGAGTTTGTCATATAGTGCTTAAGGACAATGGGTGGCCTTTAAAATTTAAATTGCACAATTGAATACAAAAAAAATTCCTTGTTATAAAACAGAAGATGTGGTAGGAAGTGGGAGACTGGCTGTGCTGGTGGGACATGGAATGTGCACCCTCAATGAGCCCTGCACAGCACATGTGACCCATAATATTAACAAAAAAATTATTTTCTTTTCAAATGCACCATCCAGGTTGATTCTGCTGTCACTCCTGCATGTGACACCCCATCGACTCCGGGGCTTGTCCCCCTGCCCTCAGCAGGATTTTGGCGTGGCTGAGCTCAGCTCTGAGGTTGGTGGATGAAAAGCTTTGCTGGGTGCTCAGCTTCCCTGGCTCTTGTGCCTCCTCCTTGTCCCAGCACATCCCTGCCCTGGAGGGGTTTGCTGTGGAGCCAGTTCCACCCTCTGTGCCAACTGAGAGGCTTTTCCATGCTGGGGGAAGCCTTAGAAGAGCTTTTAGGAATAATTTAAATTTCCTTTGATCCAGCAGCTCTGCAGGTAGAAAACGAATGCTGTTGGAGCAGGCAATAATTTCTGTGCTGGAGCAGAAGGGCCTCTTCTCTACCAGGCTGGGATGATTGTTCTGTGCTCCTGTCCAGTGCTCAGGGAGGGCTTTAAAAGGGATTGGATCGCGCACAGTGAAGGCAGGAGCATGGTTCTGCTGGTGAGCACTCAAAGCCAGCTGGGAGGGCCTTGGAGGAAAGGCTGAAATTCACCTTTTGTGGGCTCAGACGTGACACCACGTCCTTGCTGGGCACTGCACGGTCACAGAGGGTGTTTGGTGTTGGCTGCCAAAAGGCCACTGAAAACTGTTCTGTGCATCTCCTGCTTTTGCTGTTCCATGCTCCTGCATGTCCTGACCCTGAGGAACCTCAGGGCACTTGGAAAGACGTGGCCATCTCTTACAGGACACTTTCCACATCCCCACGCTGGCACGGACCATCATCACACACCAACTCCAATTCTCATGCTGACAAATGGGGAGCAGGGAAGAAATTCAGGATGCCACAAACAGGAGTGCCTGAAGGAAACCCCAGGCAGTTCAGAAGGAAGGTTATTAGGGTTCTTTCAATTTCTGCTTCATGCTGCTTTTTTCACTCTGGACAAGGAGTGAGTTTGGGGTTGGTTATTTTTCCTGAGTGCTGCCAAAGGCCCAGCAGACACTGTGTTGTTATTCACCAGGTCCCCATCAGGGCAGAGCATGTTTCATTCCTGTACTTACTTCAGAGCCAGCTTTGTTGGGGAGAGTATCTGTGACACGCACAGGCACATGTTCATTTAAATACAGCAGCACTGGCTCTGCCTGGTGGGGTGGAATCTTTTTCCTGGTGTAAGCATCTTGGACCCACACGTGTCCGTGCTCCTGACTTCAGGCTGGTGAAGGGGAAGAAGAGCTGAGTTTGTGCTGAAGGCAAAGTCTGTGTCCAAGATCACAGAGAACAGCACAATCTGGGCTGTGATTTCTGGTTCAAAGTAGGAGACTGCACCAACACAGAACATTGAGCAGCATTGTCCTGTGGTTGTTTTCCATTCTGGCATGCTAAAATGCACTAAGACCCAGGGGGGGATTTGTGGCACTTTCCATTTTTGATTTAGGGAATTTGAAAAAGACTTGTCTTGAGGCTGAGCCTGAAGTTATGATCTTGGCATGTCCATACCATTAAATTCCCGTGGATAAAAGCAGAAACATCTGGATTCATGAGTGGATGTTGGCTAAATCCACCAGAAAAAAAACCAAAAAAAACACCAAAACACAACCCTTCAGGGGATCCTAGAGGGTTCTAGCCAGGATAAATAATACAACAAAACAAGAGTGCTATTAAGAGTAATTGTAATACTGAAGCTGAATTATAAGATGAGGGCCAAGCCCTTTACACAATCTGCTTTTCCAGCGAAGAGCCCTTCAATTTACACTTAACACACATGTGCCTGATGGAACAAAGGAAAAGTGGAAGGAAGATGAAAGCGGTGCAGAGATTATTCAGTCTTGCTGGTTTAGCTCCAGGCACATCGTTTAAAAGAGTAGATGATCAGTTTCCAGTTTGTTTTAAATTTTTCTGGCAAGAAATTTTATGCTCTATCCCAAAGTTGGATTGTGCTTAAAACTCTTGTGTTTTTATTTTAAGGGTCTACCAGTTTTTTTAGTAGAAGGCAAGACTCTGGAAGTGCTCTGCAGGATCCATCTGAGGCCTGGGGCTGGAGGGGCAGCCCAGTTGTGTCACCAAGGGGGCCTTGTCCCTGTTCCCAACTCCATGGGGACCCGATGGGGGATCAGTTTCTCCTCTTCTCCCACACCTCTGGGAGGCTGAGCCCTGCCTTGCTGAGCCACATGCTCTACTCGAGTTTCACAGCACCCAGGGGCAAGGGAAGTGGCCAAAACTGTTGTGTCCCACACACTTGCAGCCTCTTTGGCTGCACCCTGTTGTGCCAACACTGCTTGCCTGCTTTAAAGCTAGTGGATGGAGAAAAGTTTGGATGGAGAAAAGTTTGTACTGCTTTCCCCTTACATCTCCTTTTCAAGTTTGCAAGATTAAAACCTGCTGAGCAGCACATCCTCTGCCACCCAGCCCCTCCTTTGTGGGTCTCCTCCTTGCAACAGGTCTCCAAAGCTGCCACCAGCACCGGGGCACGCAGGATGTCTCCCTGTGACGGGGTGAACGACACCATGGCAGATGAATGAAAAGTAAGTTGCGTGTTCCTGAAAACGCCCCTAGAACACGAACCCTTCCCATTACAGTCAGAGCTTCTCATGGCCTGGACTTTGCCCATGCAGATCTGCCTTACCCTCACTGACCTTGCCCATTCCTGGAAAACCTTGGATCTTTGCCTGCTCTGTCTTCACCCAATGAATCTCAGGGTGAGTTACTTCCTTGTGGAATAAAACC
The DNA here is from genome assembly GCA_013400675.1 of Oxylabes madagascariensis. Lineage (NCBI taxonomy): Eukaryota > Metazoa > Chordata > Aves > Passeriformes > Timaliidae > Oxylabes > Oxylabes madagascariensis. Next base: position 31,040 of record VYZR01084954.1, read on the forward strand.
CTCATTGGTCAGTCCTTGTTCCATCCTCCTCCTTTGCTGCCCTTTTCTTCCTGTTGTCCTTACCACAGCTGACCTGAGGGAGCTGATCTCTTGGTTCCACTCCAGTAGGTCCTTCTCCATGGCCAGGCTTTAGGTCATCCTCCATGGAGATGTTTTTTGGGATTTCTGGCACTGCTTAATGCTCCCTGGGGGCTGCTGGGAGGCTCTGAATGGTGGGATACACGTTTAGGGTGAGGGAAAACTTGAAACATGACTGGGAATGCCAGTGATGCACAAATGATGATGTTTAGGCTGCCATATGTCCCACAGAGGGAATAATCCTGTTTACACTGCAAGAAGTGGGAGTTCAATCTGCCTTAAAATAGCCTCAATGTATCTAGGAAATCCATAAAAAGGATACACCAGCATTTCTGAGGACTTTATTTTCAGCAGCTCTTGTTATTTATTCTGCTGCCAACATCTGTCATTTCCTGCACTGTGTATTTCCCAGCACCCACAGGCTGTGTCTGAACTGGAAGCTGACAGGACCTAACACCAAATAATGGAGCGCTGCTTCCCGTTAGCATCTTGGCCATCAAAGCGAAACAGAGAAATGCTGCTGCTCGTAGATGTTGCAAAATATTTGTTTTAGATTAGCTGCTCTCCCTGCCACAGTCCATGCTGGCAGCTGTGTCCCTCCACCCAAGTGGAAGGCAGCAGGAAGGTCTGCTGGAACTGCAGGGCTCTGCTCAAACAGTTTGAGGAGCTGAGGGATGCAGCAGAGCTAAATTTAGAACCCGAGATAAGAAAATACCTGTATCTTCACAGTGCACTGTGGTTTTATTTTGGCGGCACAAAACACACCTCAGCATCGCACGGCTGTTTGCAGATTGTACCGGCTCAAAGGAGGCTCGTGGGGAAAAAAAGGCTTTGATGTCTTCAGTAAACAAATAGCAGTGTTAAAAGATCTTCAGTTCTTGTTAGCATGCTGCAAACAGCTATGTTTGAAGAAAAATAAACATCCCAAGGTTGATGGAAGGGTAGGGAAACCATAAAGTACTGCAGTCAACTCCTTGCCATGAGGACAGCAGAAGTGACAGTGCCACGAAAAAAACTTTTCTTTGTCCTTTTGGATTAAAAAGAAAAGGATGAACTGTGTCAAGGCATGCCAGTTAGGTGGTGGAAATACATGAGTATAAAACCCCCTGGCTAAATCACTGCATTGAAATCACAAGAATAACATCAACATAGCATAGGATTCCCCTGGAGATCTTTCTCCAGCTCTTGGGGTGAGGAGGAGAAGATGCACCCTTCCTTCAACCCCTGCTTTGACTCTGCTTCCTCAGGGCTTCCCCTGCTGCCACAGGGCCACCAGCCCCTCTGAACAGCTGTGGGGCCTCACCCCAAAAACCTCACCAGCTTTTATGCTGGGCAAAGAGCCAGTTTCCAGGAGGAGGCACCAGGTGTGTGTTGCACCCTCAGAGAGGAGGATGAGGATTTCCCAGCCCTGTGCCTACCTGAGCTTCTACTCCTTAAAGTTTGTTGTGCTTGTCTCACTGCATCGCTTAAAGCACCCTTTTAGAAATGCAGAAACTTAGGCAAGGACCAAAGAAAAGCACTAAATAATTATCACATTAACAGCCAGCACAACCTGGGGGAATCCTAATTTACATTTATACCTTTTTAACAATCCAAATCAGGGCAAGAAAGAGAAAGTTTGGGGGTTTTCTGAGAAGGGAAATTAAAAATCAGCAGGTCATGATAATAATCAATATGCCAATATTTACTGCAAATTTAAATCTTATCAAGAGCCTCCAGGGCGCCTCTTGCTTTAGTTTCATGTAATTCCAAGCATTTCTCTGTTTAAATATAGTTCACAGAAACTAGGAAATGAATAATTCAGACGTAGTTGATTTTTTAATGCCTCTGTAGGATCACTAACATCTTTCCTTTGATAACACTTTTGTTCTGCCTACCAAAGGTCCATTCTAAATGGGTCTGGTGAGACTCCATCCAAAGAACCAGAGCTTATATGAAAAAACACAGGGGAAAAGGCAAAAATTCAGGGAAAAAACAAAAGGCTTATAATCCCAAAGGTAATAAGTATCCCTCTGGCAACTCCACACAAGCTCTTCCCTTCCTTGTGAGCCTCTCCCTGCTGGATTTGCAGGGAGGGTTTGTCACTAACGCCAAGGCAGGGATGGCTCATAATAAACAGCAGCTCCTTAGAGACCGTAGCCATGGCATGCAGGAGATGTTTACCTGGCACCACGAGCACTATTCTGTTTGTCTTCAGATGTTCCTGCAGAAACAGAAGGTTTCACACTCTGGTAAATAAGGCTCCTTCACCCCCAGGAAAGCTGTTTTTTTTGGGTTTTTTTTCCCCAAATGTGCTGTTCTTCCCTTTCAGCTGCAGCAAGCCCATCCTGTGATTTCTGAACTGCTCCTTAACCTGCCTCCCCAAGAAGAGAGATTGCTCCCCAGGGCAGAGACAGGACTTGCTGAGGTGGTTGTTCCCAGCACTGATCTGCCCATCACAGCCAGCGTGAATCCAGCCTCTGCAGGACAGGGATGTGTCCTCCTGCACAGGACCACCTTCCCCTGGGACAGTCATTATTGGTGTCATGTGTGTGCAAGAAGCTGACTTAGAGGGAATAGGCTCCAGCTGGTAGTTTGAAATCAAATAATCATACACCTAAAGCTGTTGGTGCTGTTTGTTGACCCAAATATGAAAGAGAAGGGCTCTGAGACCCTTGAGAGATGCTCTGAAGGTGGGAGGTCGCTCTGAGGATTTGTTCCTGGGCACAAGGAAAGGCTTTTGGTTTTAGAGGAATAAAATGAATACAGAGGAATTTTAGAGGCACCTCCCATTGCTGGAACACGGTTTCTCCCTATCTGCCACAGCAAATATTTTGATTGCAAGAGCCAAAGCAATTGTGGACTTTATCATCTGCAATCCTATCCTCAAACTCATTTCAGAGCTGTCAGCTGCAGCTGGATGCTGCCATCAGCCAGGGTGACGCTGGGCACAGCCTCGTGCCCCAGAGCATATCCTGTTTCTCCTAAAGCAGACTGGAATGGGATGATTGTGCCTCAGGCCAAGCCTGTGTCCGCAGCGGTGGCACCTCGGGCTGCTGAGATGACAATGTCCCCTCTGCACGCTGGGGACGGCAGGGTGACAAATTTAGCAGGAATTTTGTAATTAAGCTCACGCTTCTGAAAGTCTCTTTATACCAAATTGACCCCGTCAGGAGGAATCCAGCACTGAGCTGATTTATGGCACAGTGCAGCGGGGTGTGTGTTGGTTCAAATAATACCAGCCCCCTTTACCAAGCACTGTTTTACTTCTAGTTAAATTAAAACACAATTAGCAAGGCTCGCAATTTTCTTGAATGCGCCTGATCTTCAATGAAATTAATATTAATGTCTGTTCAGCATGCAAGTCGAGTGAGACATGGAAAATTGCACATTCTTGACTCAGCAATGCAGCTCGGAGGATGACTTCATGCCCCTGAATGAGAGGATCAGCATGCCAGATGTGCTTGGTGCCTGACCCCTTTACAGGCTCTGAAAGATCACACATCACTTTAAAATGTCATTTCATGCATGCAGGAGGAAGAAAGAGAGTCTGATCTCGCTTCATGTTACTGAGCTGCCCATTTAATTTTGTTAGGGTGGTGTGAATGTCTTAATAACATGAAGCAGAGGTTTGATCTTTGGTCTGGCTGTGTGTTTCCAATAGACACCCTGATGCCTTTTTCAGGGCCAGAGCGGGTATTAATCTGTATTTTCTTGCTGTTAATTATAAGGCTGTATTTCATTCTGATTTTGAATGAGCCTCGTAGCGTAGCTGACAAGCTTGAAGACCTCACTTCCAGTAAGGCATTGAATTCTGCTGAATTGTTTTTTCTTGAGGCAAAAGGAGCAAATGTGAGTATAGAATTAATACCTTTTTAAATTGTGATTGTATTTCTAAGCCACAAAAGTCAGGTGGTAGTCAGACTTTCCTGCTCTTGGCCCCATTCTCTGTGATAGACTTGAATGTCCTTTCTTTTTCCTTGCCTAACTGCCCACTCCCAAAATCCTGCTGAAGAGAATCCAGAGAGTGATCCAGGTCTCTGTAATAATCACGTTCCCATAGCAAATTATATAACAGAATTTTGTACACTTGTATTTTTTCCTCTCCTCCAGTGCATTCCATGCACCTACACAGTCACGCTAATTAGATCATGTAATAAACTTAAATGTGGCAAAAAATCTGTTCACAGGGGGTTGCAAGACAGCTGGACTTGGAAAGCAGCCAGTCATTAATTTTGTTTTGTTTGAGAAAATCTAAAGGACATTATCTTACTGAAGATGAAGCAAACTTCATGTAGTAGGAGCTGTAATCTAAATTGACAAATTATTTCATTTAAATAGTCCGCAGTGAATCCTGATGTAAAGGTTTGCTTATATGAATAAATAAATCTGTGAGAGTTTAACAAAGTCATTAAAAATTAAACTAAAAAAAGTAAACTAATGTTGTTAGACTTGATTAGTTTAGTTAAAATTAAGTAATCAAAACTAAATGAATGCTCATCCATAACATATACCTACAGAAGAGCTAAGTAGCAAGAACCTAACCTTAAGCCTCAGGTGTCTCTTAAATAAAAAGAGGTGTCTGCATGAGATATGCGCCTCAATCAAAATTTTTTTTTACTATAGATTGTCTTAAACTGTAATCCCTGCTTTTGTGGGGAAATACAGGAGGATGAAAGCAGGACCTACTCTAAGACACCACTTACAGTGGCAACTTTACACTTGCACACTCATTTCTAGGGAAGGGAATAACTTTGAGTGCTCTGCCGGTTTGCCAGCAGTGTTTCCTGGTAGAGGGATCACCTCCGAGGTAGGGATTGCTTTCTTAATTTCAGTTCAGATGCTAAAAGTTTTGGCCACTGTTGTGCCGAATCACATTTAAATCTGTAGTTTCATTGAGTTGGTGCTCAAGTAGAAGCCCAGTGATGCTCCTGGTGATCCAGGCAGACTGGAAGCATTCCCAGGTGACTGCACTTCTGCAGGGCTAACCCAGGCAGTGACATGGAGCTGACACAGCAGGGAACACACGGGAGAAGGAGCCGAGGCTGGGCAGTGGTGTCATGCTCCAGGAAACACTTAATTTCTTCAAAATACCACTAACAAAGCATGTGATAATTTCCAGCTATATTCCTGATCAACACTAGATGTTGCTGTGCTGCTACTCATATAAACTATACATTAGCAAGGTTTTAAAACAGTATTTACTGCAATTTCCTCTTTCCTGTTTCTGTTAGTCACTATATCCTGACACTATATGCTGGGGAAGTGGTTGCTTTAATTTGCTTTTTCTTCGAAGTTTCAACTTTATTTGGATAATATCAAGTTTATAATTCCCCCTCGAATGCACATGTAAAACTTCGCAAGAAAAAGACACTCTTCAAATGATAACATGAAGCAACTCCTATATGAATGTCAAATATTTACTTAACTCTGCTTCTGGATTTTTTGCAATCCAAGGGGAATGACATTGTTAACTGGACGATTCCGGGAACAGACTGACAGCTGCAAGGCCACGGAGGGAAGTTTGTTTATAAGGGGACAAAAAAAATATAAAAAAAAAAAA
>VYZR01084956.1:17838-33239 GCA_013400675.1 Oxylabes madagascariensis
GTTTGTTGTGGCGTTTGTTTTTTTAGTGGAATGGTCTTAGCTTGCTTTCTGTGAGGTTGGACAACTGCCTGTCCTGAAACACACACCCTCAGATCTCACACTAATGCCATCAGGGTTTATCCTTGAATTAGGTGACTTTAAGACATTCAGCAAAGCTGATCCGTTTTGCAGGGATGAAACATTAAGAGGAAATAGAGCTGGTGGAAAAGTGATGATGGAAAGATATTTTTCCTTCTCAATAATGACTTAGAACTATTAAACATAGTTCCTAAATGTAGATTAAGATCCACAAGCACTACACAAATTGATAAAAGCATTAAAAAAAGAACTTTAAAAAATCCTCAAGGGTGTTTTGAATCCCTCTCAGAGGAAGATTGTACACTTATTGTATCTGGTAAATACTAATGAAATCCCAGCTAACTTCAGCTTAGGCCCTGTATCAGCAAAGAATATATGACAGGACATCTGGCACCCCATCTCAGTTCTGCAATTGGCCACGTGTAGGTTTTGGCTCTGTGTCTGTTAAAAGGTTTGTCACACCAGACTTGAGCATAACAGGTCTTGGGCTAAATTTTAAGTGCTAAGAGTAGAATTTATCCTTTTGCCTTTGGTACGGTAAATCTATGAATAGGAAACCATGCCCTGATTTTTCTCTCTTTCCTCTGCTCTAGAATCAGCAGAAACAAGAATTGTCACTGTCTGGAAAAGAAGAGATCCTGTGTATATGACGGATATGAGAATTTGCACTAAAGCCTCTATTTGTTATCAATTTGTAAATCAGTAAACTTTTACAATTATTTATCTAAAAGAACAATGTTTTAAAAATGTTTCTGATATAAAACTCTAAAATTACAGTCTATTTCAGTTTGGCACAAAAAAGATATTTTGTAATTTTTCACTGTTTATGTTTTACCCATGAATCAAATTTGTCACTAGCATAAGAAGTGTGTATGGCTTCATTGTCTTCAATGCAGTCACATCTCTTTAGGTTATCAGCTAATTTAGGAGCCTGAAGTTAGAAATCAAAAGCTGGGTGGGCACCTGACTGAACCAATCTTGCTCTCAAATGCAGAACCTGTCTCACTCTCATTTACAGCAAGAAAGGGACTAGCACCTAGGTGATAATAGATAATTCTTCTATTTAGGAATACAAATAGCTTTAAAGTTTGGCCCCTTATTACAAGAACTACAAAATAGATAAAGTTCCTTTCAAAATAGATAAAAATATTTCTTTAAGGCTGTTCAGATAAGGAACTCTAACCTGTACACTTTCCTCTGCAGACTATGAATACCAGATTCAGAGATGAAGCCACTACAGTCCTTTGAAAAAATAATCAAATATTGCAACTTTAAATTACCTGATGATCAACACACAGCCCTTCTGAAGGGTTATGTTGATTTTGTTTTAAATAAGGAAGCATCAAAGTGACCATGATCACACAAAAATTATGGATTAAAGTTAGCCAGCATTTGTCCTGAAGAAAATTTACATGTCATGAATTTCCCTCCTTGCAACTTTTTATACAATATAACTCATATTATGTCTTAATAATATATCAAAACACACCCCAAGAATTGCTGGAAGTACTGCTCCATTTACACCTAATGTCAATTACAACCAGAAGTAGATTTAGGACCTTTTAGAATTTCCAGGTGTAAATAGGAAGAAGTCATTGCAAGATCAAAATTTTCTAATCTTTCAGAATACAGCAAATTAATTATTGGCAAATCTTGGTTTATTATTTTGTCTCCCAGCAAATTCAAAAGTAAACCTCCTTGTCAAGAAAATGAATGCTTAGCATTTATACAAAGCTTTATCAACTGATATAAAAAATGTTTAAGCATGTCATTCCTTCTACAACCCTGTTCTCTTAGGATATTAAAAGATCACAAGATGAAGCCATTGATAAGATTCAACAGAATGAACTAATCCAATGCCAAAGACTAGCTATCCTTTTTTCTCTTCTGTGTTTCCCAAGCTACATATGTACTGACTTCTCTGGGACAAGATGTGCTGCACACTCAGCACAATGGAATCTCACAGTAAGGAAATGAAATCATAAATGCTGATTGATATTTGTGGAGCCACTTTGGCCTTACACCAGCACACCTAAACTCAGAGCTGTCCTTCCATCTACAGAGAGCTCCGCCTCTGGTGCTACAAGGACTTCATAAACGTACATCACATCCAGCGGTATGTTTCCTGATAACTCTTAGGTGTAGCCATGCTGAGCAGACAGAAAGGTGCCTGAAGGAACACTTCTGTCTTGAGTGCGGCCTGCAGGGGCAGGTACACTTCCATGAAACCTCAAAGCAGAAAATAAGCACTCATAAAGTCTTGAGGGGAGGGGAAATAAACTTTCTACAAGGGACCTGGTGCTCTGCAGGTGCTTTTGCAAATATAAAAAGTGAGAAGAACATGCATTCCTCCATGGTGGCAACTCTGGGTTAACTGTGAAAAACAAGCAAAGAGGCAAACCCCAGCTTTACTTCCACAGCCACCTTGGGGAAAGGCCTGACGGTGCAACCCCCATTTCTGTAAGCAGCCCCATGGCAGGAAAGGGACCACTTACACTGGTCATTGGAGCAGCTGGCTCTAATGGAGCTCTGAGCATGAGCACGTCTCATCTTTGTGGTCTCTGACATGTCTCATTGGCTCCTCATCTCATAGGCTTCACCTTTAGCAAACTAAAACTCCAAACCAACAACCAAAACCATAAAACCCCAATCCGCTTTAAAACTTGAAGTGAAGCTCCTAAAATGGGGTCCTAGATTCAACCACCTAAGACACATATATAGAAGTTTAATAAATAAATTAATAAAGGAAAAGGATGTTGCAGCCTGAAAAACACAGTGAACTCCTATAGACCTTAACATATCTGACAAGAGAATTTGCACATTAAAAACCGGTTAGGAGTGGTATCATCATATATGTGTCATCAGTCTTTTGGGGTTTAAGCTGGAAGTTGCATCTGCCTGCAGGACGGTAGTAGAGCTACATTTCTAATTGCCCTAAAGGGTCTCACCCTAACAGAACCAAGCCTCTTGTATCTATGGAAGTCAAGGAATATAGGGCAACAACCAAGAGAAAAGGTGAATAAAGACACCATTCTAAAAGGATTTAACATTTAGCTTCATTTCAAACTAAAGAGCTAATATATATATAAACAGACTTGTAACTTCATGTACAAATGTGCTAAATATGGTTAAACATGCAACAGGAAGACTGTTAAACATGGAAGAAAGGTAATCTGTATTGTATAACCAATCTCCAAACACTTGAAGAAAACTGCTAGAATTTTACAAACTCATTTTAATTAAAAGCATTCAATATCTCAGCAAGCAGCTGATAATTAGCTTTATTATTGTAATTTAATATGCTACACTTCACAATCTCTGTGAATGACTCTACTTTAGAACCATTTTAATTCTATTTTTAATTTCCGCCTCATCACACAGCACAATGTAAATAATAACTAGCAAGGTTAGGGGTGGTCCTTTCTGAAAACTGAGAGTCGTAATGAGCACTTCAATGTCCTTCCATTTCTGTTCAAAAAACCAAAACAAATACCTCCAGGTCTTTTAAAGGACTGCATTAAAACAGACAAAAGGTTAAAACGAAGTGGATCAATTTTTTTCCCTCTGCACTAATTCTGCATTCAGCATTTTCTACATAGTCAAGGGAGATGTTTAGTTTATTCAGTCATTTCTCTATTCCTGCCTAGTGTAAATGCTGGTTAACTACACGAATTGACAATACAATTATGAGCATACAGTGAAATTTCAATGGAGAGCACCTGTCTGCAAAATGAAGGAAGCACTGTAATTCAACACACAAGATTAAGAAAAGAACTCTGCTAACAGTGCAGATGTGAAACATTTAAATGTCTGGCACATGTAAAATTAATTTCTGTGTTAGGGAACAATTGTGAGGATGTAAAAAAAGTTGTCCCAAAGATCCTCCATAATTCTCAGTTCTTTGGAAATTCTTTTTTCTAATCACTGACAAATGATAAAAAGTGCATGTTGTATCATGTATGTGTTTTCCATATGTGCTCTTCCTAGCATTTTCTGTGCTTGAGCTATATTCATGTAACAATTCATTGCTAAAGGAGATAATAAAAAAATCCATTCTTTTATTGACTTTGTCTGCAAATTACTGGACTTGATATCAGTGCAAATATGAAAAAGGTTCTTCCTTCAAGTTTTTGAATTGCAACCAGAGTCATTATAAATTGTTTCCACAATATGAGAAAAATATGAAGGCCATTTTCCTAATTAAGGGCAAATTTTATTAACTCATTAAACCCTGTCACCTTTATTCACTAAAAATCAAGCAGAAAAGTGGAATATATTCACCAGGACAAAGAAAACACACACCCTTCCATCTTATAAATAAACCAACTATAAAAGGTGAGGGGTGTAAATTAAGGCACTCAATCTAAGAACCAGGCATATTCTCAAGAGGCCAAATCAAGCTTCTTAGATATTCTTCCAGAGCTCTCACTCAAGGGGAGGCAAACAGCAGACGAAGAACTGTACTTTTTGTATATATCTATTTATCTGATTTAAAAAGCGTAGGATGTCCTCACCACAGTGTATCTAAATACGCAATAGAGAAAACATAAAAGCACCTCTTTATGTTAAGAATTGTTATTGCAAAGTATACTTTACAATGTGTCAGTAGTCGATTTGTCCGAATTACAGAAGGTTTCAGTAACTCTGCTTCATAATCACAGAACTGCTTCCAAATTTCCCTTCACACTGTTATGGTTTATTAAAGGACATTACCGGCCTGAATAAGCATATTAGAGATTGCTATTTTTTTTTTTTTTCCTACTCTTAAATAAACCTAATAACAGCTCCTAAAATTAAAGCAAATTAGCAAATTCCTCCACACTATATATTTTAGTTAACTTCCTCTGCTTTTGCAAATATTTTGGGTCCAATCCACTATGGTCAATTCCAGCTTTATACTGAGATTGCTGTGCTATTCTCAGTGAATTGAAACAATCAGAAAAATGAAGCAATTCAGCGGGGAATCTGATCTCTCTTACAGAGCAAGTTTCTCTTTCACTGAGAAAGCTAGAGCAAGTGGTATCAGAAGAAGAAATGTAAATCTTTCACATGAAATAAGTGAAATAAGCAAGAGAAGTGGACAGTTCCTATTGCTTAAAAAAAATATGATGATTTCAGTGTGACTGCTCATCCAAACCTGCAGTCTGAACGGCCTTTGGAAGCATTTTATACAGGAAGTATGAGCGTGCCATGCAGTTCCCGAACCTGCATGGCCCTATCCCCAAGAATTTGCAACGATACAAACAAAGCTAAGAACATGCATGTATCTTTTCAGACCTAGGACCTACTTCTGCAGCAACCACAGTGTTGGTAGTAACCTGCTTAGTGAAAAAAACCCTGTTATCTCTTCTTGTTCACCACCTTAAAGCATGGAGGAAGCTGTGTTCTGAAGGAGAAGGGTGAGGCAGAAGTTGTCGGGATTTTAATAAAGATGCATTGCAACCTTAAGGGGTACACATAATTCTGTTTAAATTTAGGGAGCAAACAAAACTTTCGTTTAAATTCATGGAGCAAACAAAACTTTTGTTGAGTTGTAGTTAAGTCTATGTACCGATTGATGTAGGGACAAGAAGCCACAGTTGACCTTGGAAGAAGGGAGTTTTCCAGCTGAAGTTAGTCCACTTTGCTGGACAGCCATTGGAGAAAGAAAACTCCTGCAGCTACTTTGGACGAGTGGAAGGTATTTAAAGCAGCCTCCTGCTTAAAAAATGCCATAAAGCTGACAAGACTGAGGCTGTCGGCCTTGCTTCAGATGGCATTCACACTCATCTCCAAACACTTTTCCACTCCAGTGTCAGGTGGGGGAAGCAAAAATAATCTTTGGATTACAGAAAAAATAACAGTGAAGAAATGGTCTTTCCTCTTTTGACTCTTGTATTGAGTTTCAAGCATTTGTAAAGGCTTCCCAAAGAATTATAGTCCCAGAAAATAATGATGAGAGTCTTTATCTTCCACTTCTCAACTGGCATAATGTATTCCCAGTGTTCTTTCTTTCTGAGTAATTTTATACTTGCTAGGAAAGTGGTGTTTGTCACTTGGGAGGGGAATTCCAGGGGAGCCAGCAGCGCATCCTGCTTTACTCTCACCAGGATGACAACATTTTCCAAAGATTCCATTATTGCTACACTAAATTCTACTATTTTACTATGATTTTTTTTGGGTCTAATTCTATTACTTTTAATAATAGTAGAAAGTAATGACTGGTCAAAATGTAATGAAGTACATATGTGAATCTTGACCAAAAAACAAAAATTACTATGGACCCAGCTCTTCTTGCACATAAAACGGGAGGAAAAAAAAATCCCACAAGCCTTCAATGGAAGTTTTTACTGACAAAGAGCCACACAATTAGGCTGTGATCCATGACTTTTGATATCTTCTGGACTTTTTGAGAGAATATTGCCAAAAATGATCTGCCAGAACAGCATACAATTCATTATGCCCTTGTTTTCTGTTGCTGAAATACAGACTGGACCCATTTCCTTGTTTTCTGCAAAATTGTGGTGTTAGTATAAGTACCCAAGCTCAAATAAAATATGTCTGAAAATGTTTTTGGCTTCATTTTGGGGTTATCCAATTTTAATGATGAGAAAGTAGGTTTACATTGTTGTAAAACTCTGTGGATTGGTTATCCAGTTACATTTCTGTATTGCTAAGCAGTGGAAGTGGCAAGCAGACCAGGTTTTTGGTATTAAGATCCACAAGGGAAAGGAAAACTGCTACAGTAATGCTGAGATGGAGACTATTGCATTTTTTAATGGTACGCTGGATGCAACACAAGTGACAAAGGTGTTGTTCATGTTTATATAAGGGAACAAGCAACCATATCATTCCTGGAGGGAGTGCTGCCAGCTGGGAGCTGGGGTGGAAAGTCTGAGGTATATGACAAGCTTGTCTTTCTAATGCAACTCAGGAGTATCGGACCTACTAAAAACACACCAAGGCACTTTGCTCACTTGTATGTAGTTAAGTAGTCACCCTGAGAAATACTCAGCTGGGACAAATGATGCACATAGGATCAGTGCCTAAGCCTCTCCAGTTACCGGGAGGATGAAGGGCAAAGAGAAAAGAGTCCTCTGCCCTGTCTTCCCATCATTACATTGGCCCAGAGACATTAGTCATTCCTCTTCAAATACTAGGGTCCATCAGTCCTTCCTGACTGAATTAGGATAGTCAGTATAATTTCATACTATGCTTCTGTGATCCTGCCTTTTCGCCTGGAAGCCATACCCCGTAGGCAGAGGACTCTTGCAAGGATCAGTGCATTACGTTTGAAGTCCTGGATGCTGGGGATGTCCAGCATTGGACTTACACTGACTTTAGTCTGATCAGCCTTCTCACTCAGTGGATAATCCTGATTTCTCCTTGGCTTTCATCTTAAATTTACCTTATAATTAGGGATATAATTTCTATTTATATTTTTTTCTTAAACTTGCAGTATATCATATTCTGAGTTTCACCTACTTTACTCAAAAGGAAAAAAAAAGCACATGGGTAGTCACCAATACTAAGATTTGTGAAAAAATCTTTAAGGTTGGAAGCAAGTCTGGGATAATAGAAACATGAACTACGTAAAGCGCAGAGCTCTGCAGTATTTCAGACACTTCCCCCCTGCAGTTCTGCTACAGACAGCTATCGTAAGGACATGAACTGTTTTAGGAGTTCTTGGTCTTGCACATGCTCTGCACTCGGTTTCTCGTGTCTTCAGGCTTCAGTTTCAAAGGCTTTGATAAAGAAGTAAGGTATACAGCCATCTAACTAAAACTTGGTAGTTTTGCTAAGAATTGAGGAGGTGGGGACATAGACATAAGACACTCTAAGCAGTATATCTTGTGGTTTTTATTCAGTTTTTTTGGCCAACACGAGTTAAAATCAAAGCAGAGCATGCCAATCTTAGAAAGAAGTCCAGCATGGGAGCAATGAAACCTTTTAGAAAAGAGACCCAATATCAACTACGGTATGTATCGTTACATTAACTCATGAACGGGGCATTTTCACGGTAACATGGACAAATCCATTCTCTCTTTTTGGACTTACATTTTCCCTCAGTAAAGAAGAGAACAAAGAATAAAGTTACCTAAGTGCAAAAATTTTGTTTGGAAAATTCGGAAGCTAAAGGCATTACATCCTTCATTTTTCTGTTTCAGTAAGGCTTCAAACACCTTAAACTATGCAGTTCACTAGCAAGGTGAGAGAGCAGTGCCACAAGCCACTCAGAACATGCCCCTGCTTAGCTGATTCAAATAAAGTATTTCCAAGTATTTGAAAGGAATTTCAGTACTTATTTCTAAACGCAGCATATTAATATGCTTTTTCTTTACATTTCAATGATAATTTATAACGTTTAACAGTGAGTCATACTCCATGGTACTGTGGAGTGCGCGTGAGTTACAACTGATGTGAGCAGTCAACTGAAACTAACAAAGCGTGTCTTTTAAAGGATTTGGACCTTACAATGCATTACAGCTTCGAATTTTAACACTAAACTATTAAAGTCTAGACAATTGGTTGTTAATGCGAATGCAGAAAATATATATACCTGGGATTATACACCTGCTTTATTTAATTTGGGTAGGGTTTGGACATCTGGACTATAAGTGCCTATCAACATAGCCTTGGTACCATCCAGATATTGGAAAGAAAATTACGGAGTCAAGAAGCTCTAAATCCTAACTTCTAGCCTCCACACAAAGTCCTTAAAACACTTCTTGCTCTAAGATTCAGTGAAAGGGAAATGAATTAAAAAAAAAAAAAAAAAAAAAAGAAAGAAAGAAAGAGAAAAAGAGAAAAAGTAAAAAGAAATAACATTATATTCCTCTACAAAAATTTACATTGTTTAAGCCAGTGGCCATACAGGTCTAAAAATTCCATCCCACAAATTACTTTTCTGAGATAATTTGCAATTATACACTACAAAATTTTCTGACACAGTATTATTGACAAATTTGGAAGCAGAATGCTTTGCACAATGTCTGGCAGTGGTACCATACCTTCTAAACAAAAGTAGAAAAGCAATCCAAGAAGTAATCAGGTTTCTTGAAGCACAAAATTTAAAGTTTCCTTAGAATCGACTGCTGCAGTGGGAACTCCTTTCTTCACACACACAGTTTCTAACTACACGCATCTTCTTTAGCAACGACAACAGAGCGAAACCGTCCCCTCACAGTGAGGGTAACTTTGCAGAGCAAGGTGAAAAAAACCCTCCAGCTGTGACAGACTGTACGGCAAGGAGGAAAACTTCTGGTGCCACCGCTACTCGGAAGTCAGCAACTTCTCTAATGCCGTTCCCCTCAAGCGCACTGGGGCTGCTAATTTTACAATTTCCTAATAGTTTTTACGACCTCCGTACCCGCCTCCCCTCTGCAAACTACAGGCGCAAGCACTCGGAACGCGGGCTTTGACTGAACCTAAGTGCTGTAGCTGACTCGAGGAGAACACAGACCAATCCGCATTTGAATCAATGAATACTCCTCGGCCAGCTCCTCATGGCTACTCATCTCTGAAATTTTAAGGAAGCACTCTAAAACGCCTGGATTACACCCGAGCTGTATGCGCGGCTCAATGTTTTCAAATTTTTTTAAAAAAAGAAAAAAGTGCGGGACGGGGAGAAGGGGGAGAAAGGGATGGGATGGGATTGGATGGGATGGGATGACCGGGCTCCGCAGTCTCCCACTAAACGCGCCCGGCAACTTCTCCGCGGCAGCTCCGGCTCCGCGCGGCCCCTCCTCACCCGCGCACCGCAGCCGCCCGGGGCTGACCCCCCGCTCGCCCCGGGGGCCGGGGCCGGTGCCCGCCCGGGACCCCCCGCCCCGCGGTACCTGCTACGGCGGGGCCGGGGNAGTCGCTGAAATCCAGACCTTACTCTTCAGTCCGGAGGGCACGGCAAACCTGATGGAAATTACTCATGCTGAAGAATTAAGCACATTTACACTCGGTGGAGGATGAGGATCTCATTTTTTGTTGTGCTTCAGTTCCTCATCCTCAAGATGTGGATGACAAATACTTCCTTTCTCACATCCTACCTTTATCTTTGCTCTCATGTGACAAAAGTTTAGGCATAGCTTTATGGATGTGTATAATCTCATGGATTTAAACTGGACAATAATAATAATAATAAAAAAAAAGTTAAACAAGCACGTAGGCATTGGAAAGATCAGGAGCTTAGAATGCAAGCTCTTTGAAACAGAAGCTGTTTACTGCTTCCTAAAAGTTTTGTACTATGGAACAAAATTAGGTCTCCGAGGGTAAGTTGGGCTTTTTTTTAGAACAGAAATGGCAAGACTGTACCCGGGGATTTATTTCAGGCACTCCTTCCCTCAGAGAAGCTCTGCAGATGTGACTGCCGTGTGCTTCACAAACCGGGATAGTATCTGGTGAGATGAGCCGGGTAGACCTGGTGCTTCTCAATTTTTTAATTTTTCACACTGCATGTTTAAAGAGATGTAGAACCCTCCTTTTATTGTAAATTATAACTAGACTTTATGGATCTGATGGGGTTGAAACTGAGAGGGAAATTCTCCTCATATTTATTCCAGAAAAAACCCATGTTTTCCAGCAGGTTTGCATACAGAGAATCAAGAGCATTTGGTGAGTAGAACACCTGGCACTCCCAGGTAGTAAAAGAAAAGAGAGTTTTACAAAAGATCCACAAAAAAGTGCCATCATGTACCTTGCAGTTAGTACTTTTCTCCAGCGAATCACAAAGAGCTCATCCTCAGCAGGACCAGGAATACAGGCAGGAAGAGCTTCACCAGATACCTTCAAAAGCAGAAGCTTTTGGTTAACTCTAGGGAACTCAGCCACTTTCCACAGATATGTGCGTTTGGATATTTCAAAGGAAAAGGACTGACACTCCACTGGGGAATGGCTCCTTCAGGAGCTGTTTGCTGCTCTCCTGTGCTCCATCTGCCACGGGGCCCATGTGCACCAGCACACCAAGGGGGAACTGATCTGGCATATATTTTTAAAGGCGGATTTTATACTGCATAAGCCATGTCCCATTAAATACTTGACAAAGTTTTAAGGTCAAAATTGAGTTGCTAGACCTGAGTGAGCCGAGCCTGTTAAAGTCAAATATTGCAAGATGTGATCCTCTGTAATTCATTGTGTTTAGGTTTGTTAACAGCTCGTAGGAGCTCCCTATAGTTAGTAGATGTTGTGAAAAATCCTTTTACCACTTGCACCCTGGAAAGTGACCAGCAGCACAGCCCTGGCAGCACTGAGCTCACTGGTGCCAGGCTGCTCTCAGGTACAGCAAGTTCCTTGCTGGGAGACCAGCAGTGGCCAGTGTGAAGAGACGTTCCCTGTCCCAGTGGTGTCTCCCAAGCCCAGAGCTGCTTTAAACAAGTCTGTTAAGGGATAGTTGCAGATACACACTCAGGCACTTGTCTGAGGAGTCAGATTCTACGATCCTCTTCTTGCAGTATTTCTAGTGACATTACTGGAAATTTTGGATGAGCCAAAATGGGCTGAAAAGGGAGAGCAATATAGAGCAAAGAAAACAAAACAAACAAAAGAGTGGCCTTAGAGTTGTCTAATTCACTGCCAGCTAAATCTTATGGCAGATGAAATCTGCCAAAGAGGCTTTTCCATTGCTAGATTTATTGTGGGAAGCATCTAACAAGACTGCACAATGAATGGTTTCTTTCAGATTTATTTTTAAATACTGATAGCAATTTGTATTGCAGGAGGTACTATGTTTCTACTGCTGTGTATTATCACTTCCCATTTATTGCTTTTAAGGCTGCAGCAGTCTTACCAACCTGAATCCTCAAAATGGACAGCATGCCACATTCATGCTGCTTCAGTCCATTACCAGGCAGGTGCTGATGATTAAATATAAAAGTACAGCAGAAAAGATTTGCAAATTGAGAATCAATAAAAAAGTGTTAAGCACAGAGCATGCATATTAGGTGCAACAGCTGGAGTGTGCAGGCAGGTGTTTCTCTTGGCTTTCCATCACAAAATTTTTATTTTAGTTCTAATTATTTAGAGAGTTTGCTTGTGGGATCCTGAACTGGTTGGGTGAGAAGTTCTCTTTCAGTTTGGAATACAGAAGTTCTGATCAAGATGACGATGGTGAAGATTTATCAGAAGCATGATGAATTTTCAGAGGTACAAAAGGGTAATGGATGTTGTAGTCTACAGCCAGAAATCTCCCATGAACCGTGCTTTCTACTATAATGCTAAGTGTGACCAGCTCATTTCACAGTCCTTTTTGTAGCTAGTTCCCTCACCCTGAGAAATCCCTCAGTGGACTATTTTTCTCTCAGATGGCTCTTCATACTTTGGAGTGCCAGAAATGCTTAAAAAATACCATGGACCTCACACTAAATGGTTGATTGGCAGGTGTTTGAATATTTCTTGGGAAATACAGATCACTGCTCCAATTGCACATAATGTCTAACATTTAATAGACTTTTGTTTAGAATCTTTGATCCATTAAACTATAGTCTCATATTTTTTAGCTGTAGAAAAGAACTCTTACCTCTCAGCAAAGTCCTAATGTTTTTATCTCAAAAGCATCTCAAAATTGCACATATTCCTCTCCTTATACGTCATGGGAAATATCAACTGTGCTATGGACATATAAATAGAAAATATCCCCACCAAGATCTTCTTTCTTTCTGATCAATCTGTTCATGAAATTTTCCTCTCTGCATTGCTGTGCTGACTCCTCAGGCACTGTTGCAACACATTTACTCACCTTTCTCCCAATTTATGCTGGCTTCCCACAGTCCTTTACTTGATCTATCCCAGAATTCAAGTATCTCATTTATGTCTAAGCATTTCAGGCTTTTTTCCCAGATAATTTCTTTCACCAACTGACCTCCCTGAACTCAACTACAAGTCCTTTCTCTCTCCAGGTTGTGTATTTTTCACTAATTTCTACCATACTACTGTTTAGTCCCCTGTGTAAGATTTGAAAGACCCCCTCATATGGTTTTCTGTACCTCAGACTCTCCACTCTGTGAGCTGCTAACTGAGAGGCCAGAGTATCTCTTAGTGACTTACAGACACTAACACAAACATGAGATAAATAATTGCTGTAATAATGCAAGGAAACATGGATGACATGGTCAGCTATGTGAGATTTTAATCTGTATGTAGGTGAAAGAAGAGAATAACAGTTTGTCATCAGTAGTTTTGTTAACTTCTTTCCTTTTTAGGAATAGTGCATGGGAAGAGAGGGGGGTTTGTATGTGGACTTTTTGTTTGTTTTCTTGGATTTTTTTTTAATGTAGAAGAATGTTTTACAGTAAGGAAATGTAGTAGGCTGAATATTACTAGAGACACTTCTGGCATCAAGGAGAGGGGCATATTGTATGACTGTTGACTGACTGATGTGTAACCACAAAGTTGAATCACAGTTGCTCTTCAGCCAGGAGAATCTCAAGTTTTTATGTATTTACAATTTTAGTGGAATCAAACCCTTTGGTTATGGATGTACATATCACACATCCATGTACACAGGCACAAAACACTTGGGAAGGGGCATACCAGAGAAATCGTCAGTCCCACACATTCTCTTATATCACTGTTTGAAAAGCAACCCATCTAAAACTTCCTGCTCATAGCTGCTTCTGGACCATAGCTAAGAACCAACTCAGGAGGTGTCATTCACATCCAACTTATTATCTTCTTGTTTTGCTGGTTGATCTCTGGCATTTTCACTCAGATGGCTTTGGTTACCTGAAAAACCTGTTGGAAGATCATAGCTTTTGGGTCTGCCTATAGGACAAGTATGATGGAGATAGGAGCCAGCCACACCACCATTCCATTTTGTAACTAGGATTCACTCTAGTTATTGCTGTTTATCTTTAGACAGTGCACAGATGTGCTAGGTAATAGGTGTCACTTTATCACAAGCTCTTGTCTTCTCAGGCAACATGAATTGCCCAGTCTGTTAAACAAGATGGGACATTCTTGATCACAGGCTAATCAGTTTTTTCAGGGACTTGGTTACATACAGTAACACCTTGGTGTCAGGGGAGGAGAGCAGGACACAATTTCCTTCTACAATAGGAAAGTTCTGACTATAGAAGACCAAGACACTGCTGTCACCAACAGCACCCTCAGGTAGGATAAAACTAGACTTGCTGGAACCACACTTTTTGCTTCAAAGACTACCCAGCAATGACTCTGCATATAAAAACATGCCATGTAGGAGTTAGTCTAATGTAACTGAAACTAAAATTCAGTCTCTCTGTTTTGAAATGCCCCCGACAGCTTATGGAAAAAATTTTGCTGCTTCAGCTATTTTAAAGGAAATTTTTATTTTATGCTTCTTTTTTTGCAACTAGCTTTACATAGAACATACATAAAATTCAACTTTCATTTACATCTGGAGACAGCTACTGAAGTCCAATAATTACGCTAGATTTCTAACAAAATTAAGAACAGAAATGCTTTGTTCAGAATTACAAATGTAAAATTATTTCATATTTATTTTTCTTAAAATGCCTCAGAACAGCACCTCAGTAATTTATGTAGTAGTACGTATCTAGTGGTATGTTTCTAGTACATATCTGCAAGGTTTCCAGAACTCTTTGATCAGACATGAGGGAAAACATGCAGAGTCCAACACAGGGCAAGAAAGACAATGAAGGGATTAGAACACCTCTCCTATGAAGAAAGGCTGGAGAGCTGGGACTGTCCAGCTTCAGGAATAGACAGCCCAAAGGGATCTTCATTTCTAAACACATGATGGGAGAAAACGGAGAAGAAGCAGCCAGGTTCTCCTTAATGGTTCTCACTGATAGGACAAGAGGCAATGGATGAAGGAAATTGCACCTGAACGCAAAGAAGTACTTTTTTTTACTCTGAGTGTGTTCAAATATTTGAACGCGTTTACCGGAGAGGTTGTGGAGTGTCCACAGATGTTCAAAACCCAGCTGGACTTGGTCCTGGGTAATCTGTTCTGGCTGACCCTTCTTCAGCAATAGGGTTGGATGAAATGACCTAAAGAGCCTATGATAAGAAAAAGGCAATCATCTGTTTTTCAGAGATCATTAAATATACGTACAAATTTAAAAAGAAAAATGTTCTCTCCCATTAGTTCTTCTGTTACTGATCCCTTCCAAACTTGTACAGTTAAGTCTATACTTCAGTTTAAATTTCTCAACTGATTTTCTTCTCAGAAAAGTGCGGTAAAAGTATTCTATACAAAAGGGGATGAATTAAGAGGGTTTGTCACACACTTCCTTTGGCCATCCATTGCATCTGAGGATCAAAGTATTTGGTTCATGCCTTTTTTGTGTTTTTTTTTTGGGGGTTTATTTTGGGTTTTTTAACATATGGAGGAGCTAGAGCTGTCTGTTTAC
>VYZR01084959.1:5790-17112 GCA_013400675.1 Oxylabes madagascariensis
TGTCCTGCCCAAGGTGTACCCTAAAGGCCTTTCCATAAATCCCTGCTTTATTCTCTGGCTCTGCCCAGTCTCTGTTCCAGGTCAGCCTTCCCAAGGCACCACACTCACAAAGGTCCTCAGCCCATGGATCCAGCCTGTCCAGATCCCTCTGTGAGCAGTCAGATCTGCTGGGCCCTGCCTGAATTGCAGCTTGTATTTATAAAATTTAGCCCGGTTTGGAATGAAAGGAGAAGGTTCACCCACGTACAATAACTTCAGAGGATGATGGATGGATTTAGCTGGAACAACCTACTCTAAAAATAGATGTATGGCTCTTTTCTTTTGGCACAGGAACAATGAGATGTGGGAAGAGAAGGAGCCTGAGAAACTCCACATCCACTGCTCCCAGCTGGGCTCAGAGGCAAGGCTGGAAAGTCGCATCCTCCCTAATTCTCCAGCCAGGGGTTCATCTGAAAATATCTGAGAACTGATTTATCTTCATCTCGGGTTCCTGAGGAAATGCATCTTGGGAGGTTTTGACACTCATTTCTCCTCGTGCCCTCAGGCCTCTTTGCACTTGGTGAAGTTCAAGTGGATAAAAACAGGGAACAGAGGGCTTGAGACAAGGAATTACTGAAAGGTTTCTGAAAATGTGTGGTCAAGGAGAGAAGAGCCAGCCTATGAAAGGCACTGCATTTACAGGAATTAAGTCTCTTTTCTCGCAGAGGGAAAAGCTGCACTGTCATGTTTTGACAGAAGAAAACTGGTATGGAAGGAAGGTGTTGAAAACTTCCAGTCGGGAAATTCTGGAATCCTTTTGTGGGCTCCAAGTAGTCAAAGCTGGAACAAGGCCTTCAGAAATCACAGCCCTGGAATTGCTACAATCTTTGTAATAGCTCTTTTTATGACGATTTCCCACTGGTTTCAATCTGTGGAATAGTATTAGTAGGGGATTAGGAGTATCTGTTCCTCTGAAGAACCTTTCCTTCTTATTCTTCACATAAATAAATCACTCAGAGAAAAAAAAAAGATTTTCAGCATCTCCTGCCCAAATAAAAAAGGGACACACAAAAATGTGAAATGGGCAATGAATATTTTAGTTTGCTTCAGACTATTTTACACTTTTCCTACCTCCTTTGTCATTAATGCAATGGAAAATTGAATGAATGTCATATCATTGAACAGTGCTATGAAAAATGCCATATCCAGCACAGAAACGTGACTGTGGGTTTGCATTTTCAAGCAGTTTGGTTCCCCTTGCCACGACCCTGGGGCAAGACCTGACTGAGGCTTTGCTTTGGTTGCCTGAATTAGTCCCAGAGTCAGTGTGAGCTTCATGCTCAGAGCAAATTTAGACAACCAAGTAAGTCAAAGTTCCCTCATGAAGAACTTATAAAACGTGAAGAATGCCTAAATTTTATATAAAGCACAATTTGAATCTGAATTAAAGCCCACATGAACATTAGAGCTCCTTTTGTACTTCTGTCTCTGTCATGACTAAAGGAAAGTGACGGTACATTTTCCCCCCACTATTTGTTTGTTTGTTTATTTGATTGTAAAAATAGTATTTTTTTTAGAAAAAAAAGGCAGAAAGTTTCTGCAAGGCATTTCACTAAAAATACAAACAACCCACTGTCATGGGGGTTCCTGTGTCTGTGCTCTTTTCACTAAAAAATAAAGAAGCAGAGGAGGATCTGAGTGGCAAACTCCAGAGCAAAACTTGAGCTCTTCCACAATAAAGGGATCTGATCCCTCCATCCTCGCCCTGCCCAAGGACAGCAGCCTCAGCCCCTGCCTTTTGCATCCCTGTGCATTTTGCAAGCACTAAAGAGGGGCTGGAAGCTCAGAGCAGCTTTTCTCGCTCATCTCCATCAGCAGAGCCTCTGCTCTGTGTGCTCTCCACAAATTATGTGCATTTAAATATGAAATTTATCAGTTCCTTTATGCATTTTTTAATGCTGTGACACAATTCAGCCACACATGCATGTGTGGAAGCACATGCACACACCCAATCACACCAAGAGCTCCTTTTACTTCCCAAATTTTTTTAAACACAAAATCAAGCCTACATTTTAGTCTCCACTGTAATTATAATCAACGTCTTCTTCTAGGAAGATAAAAAGAGAAAAGTGGGAATCAGGAAAAGGGAAATGTTACAAGCCTTTTCATTAGGGTTTTATGTATTTAAAGAATTTACATTTTTAACCAGTGGCAAATTTATTTCATACTCCATAAGCTCTGAGGATCCTTTGGGATAAACAGCATGAAAGCTGTCATTTGAGAACAATCATCTATTTTCTGTTTATTGAAAGTTTGCTTTTTTTTGTGCCACGGTGTTTTGCGCGGAGCTGGAAATATTTGTTCAAAGCGATAATTGTCAAACCGCTTGTTCTGTTTGGGACTCACTTGTGATGGAGAGCTGCCTCTGCCATGAAAATAGAGGGAATGGTGCCAGCTGCCTTCTTTGGGATGAAGGTTGAAGCCTTCCCCAAAGCCAGTTGAGGTCCCACTGCATTTTCCTGGCAGCCACAGCAGAGGCAGAGAGGAAAAGTTTAATTTGAGGAGAGGCGGCAGGAATCTGTGTGTGGAGAGCTCTACAGATTTTGAAGGCTGAAATTCAGGTTTAAGGGCACGGATGGACAGTCATTTTCAGCAGGAATTAACCCATTCCCATGTGGAATTAGTGGAATCCTGCTTCCCATCAAACTCGGGATGCTTCCATCACTGCTACTGCAAAGCCAGTCTGGGCTGGAGCTTTGGGGGCTTTTGGTATGGCACGCCCTTGAAATTCTACAGTCTGACACCAGCTTGTACAGGCGCATCTGGGCAAGGTTTAGCCTTTAGTCTGGGCTTTAGTCTGGAGTCAGGAGTGTGGTATTCACCCAGCACATGACAGGAGCACAAATCATGTGAACAGGACTGTCCCCTGGCCCACTGGGCTGGAAGGAGCATCCTGTCCCTGCCTCCCTCCTCAGACCCTGTGCCCAGCTCCCAGCCCCTCCCTGTCCTTGTATCTAAGTGCCTGCTCCGCTACAGAGGCTTCACAAATCAGGGGCTTTAAAATCCTGGTGTGAGCTGCACTGTAGCCCTGGTTTAATGTTCTGGTTTTTGGGAAATTCCTTTCCCAGGAGATCATCTGTAAACAAGAGAAATGTTCTTGTAACTGTACCTATGTTTAGCCATTCCTTCTCATAGGAGAGGTTTCTTGACAAACATCTGTTTTAACCAATGTGATTGAAGAGGTTTGCCTTTGTTTCACCAATCAAATTGGTCTGTGTAAAATACTATATAAGAAAGTCACATCTCAAAAATAAAGGTTCATCTTTTCTAGCCTTCTGATTGAGAGTCTGTGTCATTGTTTGATGCTCAACAGCAACACTGCACAGCAGCAAATTTCAACCTTCTGGAAGAAGAATCCTCCAACTCCTGAACTGAGACCACCTCTTACCTGAGCAGCCACTGAAGATGAAGGAGCAGGAACATCCTAAAACTTTACCCAAACACAAACTAAGGCCCATTTCTAGGATGTACTTCACACCTTGCTGATTTATTTGCAGATATATAAATTCTCTGTCTCATTGATTCTTACTATGCTGGCTATGGGATTTAAGAGCCCTAGGATTTTCTTGCCCAATTTTGCATTTTGATAGTAGTAGAAGAAAAATATTTATTGTATCAACAGCTATGAGTTCTCTGTTCAGACCAGCAGGAGCAAAGGGGAATAAAGTCCTGTCCTCAATCATTGAAGGCTTTTTATTTGCATCTTTGAGCTGGTAATGCCCTAGGGCTGGGGTAGGATGGAACAGGAATTCACCACTCAGCCCAAGAGTATTATTGTTTTCTTAAGGACAAAAATCCTTGCTGCCTTTGCCTTTGGTCTGGATTTAAAATGATCCATTTGTATGTAATAAACAGCTCCTGGGCCTTACACTTATTGCAAGAGTGGAATAGAATTAACTAAAAAGACTTTCATTGAGTTGAGGTGGTGTTGGAGTCATCTCCTCAACCTGAAATGCTTTATTTCTGTCACACCCAGCAATAATTCATGGCAAATAGTGACTTTTGTGTGGATTTAGAGATCTCCAGACGCTGTTTAGTTCTTTTGCTGGACCCTGTGCCATGTGCTGCTCCCAATCTCCCTGAGAGAGCTGACAAATAGATTTTTTGGAAGGCAGTGGCTTTCACACCAGCAAAAGCATTAATTAATAAAGCGGGGTTATTAGTGTCCTTTATTATTCCAAAGCAACCTTGGGAACCAAAACATCAATGCAGAAGCAGGATGATCCCACCAGGCTCAGTGCTGTCGCTAGGCAACCCTTGATGTTGGCTTTGAGGCCCTCAAAGGATGGGATTGGGATGGAAATCAGAGGTGATGTGTTAAAAAAACCATGGACAGACAGGTTTGTTGGTGTTTTGTGGGACAGGAGACTGAGTGTCACATGTTTAATGGAGCTATGGGAGGCTGAAGTTGAAGCTTTTCTTCATCTTTTTAAGATCTCATATTTTCTTTTGTCACACCTCGTTTATGCTGCGCTCTTAACTGAGTTTTAGACCCAGAGGTGCATTTTATTGCAAGTGTTAATCCCATAAAAATGTCATTCTGAGCCAGTTAGAAAAGCTCTGGGAAGTCTTGTCTTGGAAGAGTAATAAAACTCCTGCTGCAATATAGAGAAACAGGTTGTGTGCCAGCCTTTGGGTACCTGTGGTGTGGTCTGGGATCCACAGTCAGGACAGAGGATTTGAGTTATCTGTGACAAGGAAGAGCACAAGGGAATACTTGGGATATTTTCTTCTTCATCCTTTTAACTCCAGGTCTATGAAATGAGATTGGAAATCATTGCTCCAGTGAACAGGAGCTGCAATCTCTTCCTCTGCCGAGACAGAGCTTTCCCTGATGGAATAAGGAACTTTTTGCTCCCTGCCTGGCAGTCCATGGACCCAGAATCCCTGCAGGGCTGGGCGCAGAGTCCCCTCTCAGACAGAACAGGCACCACCAACCCAAGAATGAATTAAAGGTGATTTCTGACTCCATTCCTTGCTTTTGAAGGAAAGCAGCAGGAACACCTGGTGTCGTTGTTTGATGCTCAACACAAGGGCACAAACTCTCAATCATAAGGCTAGAAAATGAATTCTTTATTTTGAGAAGTGACTCTCTTCTATAGTATTTTACACTGACCAATTTGATTGGTGAAACAAAGGCAAACCTCTTCAGTCACATTGGTTAAAACAGATGTTCGTCAAGAAACCTCTCCTGTGAGAAAGAATAAATAAACGTAGGTACAGTTGCAATAACATCTCACTTGATTACAAAAGTGTTCCTGGCAAGAAGTTTCCCAGAAACGAATAAATTAAAACCAGGGCTACAACCTGGTGTTCTCTTTGCTCACTCCTTGGAGTGAGGGCTGGGGAGGGCCCGGGCTGGCTTTGCCGAGGGGCTGTGGCACAGTTCCATAGCCAGCTTGCTCCTGGGGGTCTTTAATGAGGCTGCCAGAACCAGGAGAAGCTCCGGGCTGAGTCAGAGCTGTCCACGGAGTGCTGGCTGTCTTTGGGAGGAGGGAAGGTTCAGTTGCAGAGAGCACGTCAGAAACAAGCCCCAAGCTTTGCTGCACCAGCCTGCAGCCACCCCATCTCCTGCAGCCTCCAGGTCCTCCTTGCATTTGCTTCAGAAAGCAATAAATGAGGGTCCTTCCAGGGGCTGTAAGGCCGTGCTTGTCACGCTGCTAATGGAGCAGCTCCAGCCCTGTGTCCGTGTCGCCAGCCTGACTCTTCTCCAGCACAGCTGAACTGATGATTCCTGCTCCTGCTCTGTCACCGACAGAGAAAGAATCCATTTGGTGTGCCTGGGTTTGTGCAGCTCTTCCCAAAATTCCCCATTTCCAACCAGAGAAACGTGAGCTTCACCAGCACAGCCAGGAGCTATTTCTGTACAAAACAGCAATGTGGGGAGGTAGTAAGATTTACTGGCTCTTTCCTGACCTTCATCTCTTTTCTTCCTGGCTTTAATTGCCCCAAATAAAATCCCCTTGCAGCACATGGAGCCCAGCAATGCCCTGGGCATTCCCTGTGCCTGCCTCTGCTGTACCAGGGCACTGACACTGCTTTTGACAGCTTTTCCCTGGAGCTTTTCCTCCCTGTGGACTATGCTTGTACACTCCAGCCTGTGGGCCCTGAGAAGTATCTGCAACGTGAAATTCTCCTTGCCTCTCTCATGGAACAGTAAAATTAGCAGAAGGCTCCGTTCAGTAGTTTGAAATACAAGCTGAAAAATAAAAAATATCCCACATTTTGCTTCAAGAAGAGGCAGGCAGACACTCCAACATCAATGCATCCATGCAGCCTGCACTGTATTTTGTATTTTCATCCCTGCCACGAGAGGTGAGTGCTGCTGGCTCCAGCAGTCCTGATGCCACTGGGATGAGCTGTAAAGCCTAGGAAAAGGTTCAGTGACACAGGCTTTTCCGATGGGATGCTCTGCTGTGGGTATCGGGGCATGAATGAGGTGGGATGTGGGAAGTTCTCTGTGGGAATGGAAAAAAAAAGCTCTGCCAGACCCTCACATCACCAAAGATATCAGCACAGAAGGAAGCTTAAATAAAATACTGAAAACCTCTCTAGGTTTTCCTGTGAGTAAACCTGTTGTTCAGACCAACTTGTAGCTTTTAAGTTGGAGCTAGCTCTGAGTATCCCTGTTTATTGAAAGGGACGTGAGCAGGACTGAAGAGAATCAGCTGAGGAATTAGTGGCCAAAAAAATAACTTTAAAAATCAGGATGTATTAAAGGAAAATCTGGTTTTGCTGAAAATTGGATTGAATATTCAATCTTACCCGAGTATCTATAGAATATATGCAATGTATGGAATTTACAAGGCCAGGTGTTGAGGTCTGCTCCTGAACTTTTCTCCAGCAAACTGAGGGAGGACCAGGCATTAATTACTGAGCATCATATTGTGCAGCACGCAGGAGAAGAGCATGAAAATGTTCCTGCATCTCCAAGTATTTCCCTCAGATATCAAAAAGAGAAATAAATCCGTGAATAATAAAGCCTTTCCCTCCTTGACTTTTGTTTGCAGAGGCATCAGCCCAGCTCTGCCCTGGTTTATTCTCTGTGAGGTGACAAAGGGTGGCAACGTTGCCACCAACATTTGCTTGGCCAGTGATTAAAAGAAGATCAAGCCCAGCTTCTTCACACTGCAGCAAAACCTTCAGAGCACTGGCATCCTGACTGCCAAATTTAATAGAAAAGGTTAATATAAAACTCACAGCTGAGACAGTAAAGGATATTCGAGGTGACATGTTGGCCATGAGCTCTGCTTTGGGCTCTGGGGAAAAAAAGAAACCAGAACAAGGTTAGTTCTAACCTTCAAATTAACCTTTTTCTATTTTTTTTCTGCAGCCCGAAGAAGACCTACAGGCCAAGATGTCGGCTCGAATATTTTGTGTGTATTTCAAACCTCTACTTTTACCCCATTTTCATGGTTTAGTCTCTGCACTTACCCAATATCAAGTGGCGCTGTGCTGATTACTCTGTTTTCCTGGGACCAGAGGAAAGACTAAATATTATTTGTGGGCTGCTTTAGAATTCCTACTTTGTTTCAGCTGAACCTAATTCAGTTGTCTACTGTTCACCATGCTGTTTTGTTTGTTTGTTTTTTTTTCCTGTGGCCCTACTATTTTATTTTTTTTTTCCTGGCGATTTGTTCCTTGTCATTTGCAGTAATCTGATTTCATTTGTTCAGCTCTTGGCATAGTCTCCCAATATAGTCAGCTGCTGCCATGAATATGTGGAATTTCTGCAATTTGACTAAATATCAATAAACTATTGAACTTTTATATTATGCATCCTTGTAATCAAGTCAACTGCTCGAGAATTTGCACATCTATGCATTTAGAAGTGGAAAAAATAGGCTGTGTTCATGCAATTAAAGTCTATATCATAATACTTGTGCATAAAAGGGCCAAATTAAGGTTTTGCAGGCAAGTTTAATTCCAGCGCTTCCTCTTTGTTTGGTGCTTGACTTTGCAACCTGAAAGAGATTTTGAATGTCTTTTTAAAATTATTTTATTTTATTATATTTTATTTTATTCATTATATGCATGGAAAATTGAGCTGCTGAATTGTCTGTGGCCACAGCCCCTTGCTGTGAGGTCTTAGTCATTAATAAGGTTTGCAGCTATTAAAGGTGAAGTGAGGCAGGGGAAGCAAATGTTACTGAGTTCTCTCAGCACCAACTTTGTATCAGGATGGAAAGTGGGGGAAAAAAACAAAATCAGGGGATTTGTGCATTTTGTGCCTTGGAACCCCAGTACAAAAATCACCTTTTTTAAAACAGGAATGCAGGAACATTTTCTATGCAAATCAGCAAGAGAAGGGCAGGGTGAGACAGCTGTGGCTGAAAAAAATGAAATGGGTCTGTTCTCAAATTTTTCATAACGTGTGGAGTTTGGAGCCCAGGATGTTTGGTTTGGGGTTTTTTGTGCTATCAGAAAACAACAGGCCAGCTTCAAATTGTACAATTCCACCAGCTTGGTATCATTTGGGTGCTAAGACAGGAATTAAACTCTCAGATAAAAAACTAAATTGTCTCCTTAGAGCTGGAATTGATTGAAAGGAAGGAGCAAGAGGAATGGTGATTTCTCCAGGTCAAGGGGAAGATCAGCATCAATCAAAGGGCAGATGATGTTTGTCAAGGCAGCTTGGTCAACACGGGGCCAGGGAGGCTGAAAGAAAATCAAAAAAAGCTGGAATGATAATTGTCTTCTGCCAAGCAATCCAAGGTAACTAATCAGAATTACAGCAGCAGCATCTGCAACTTCTAATGGCGTTAGAAACTGTCAGCCCCACAGAAATCAGGGTCTTCAAGGCAAAAAATTCAGGCCAATAAATCACCACAGTGGGCCCTACAGTCTTTGCCACTTGGAGTGAGATGCAGAGAAGTTGCTTGTCGTATCAGGAGATATTTTATTTAAAAATTATCATTAATTTATTGTAAATTTATTGTACGTTTATTGTACATTTATCATAAATGTATTCATTGATTATAATTATTTATTATTGATTTGTTAGAAACTGTATTCTAAAGTATTTAATTCTT
Source organism: Oxylabes madagascariensis (assembly GCA_013400675.1). Lineage (NCBI taxonomy): Eukaryota > Metazoa > Chordata > Aves > Passeriformes > Timaliidae > Oxylabes > Oxylabes madagascariensis. Next base: position 14,862 of record VYZR01084959.1, read on the forward strand.
TGCCTGCTGTCTGCAGCCTTTGCACTAAAATCCTTAGAGCAGTGGGCCATGTGCTTTGCCAAATGTCCTGTGCTGGATGGTTCCAGCAGCTCCCACCCTCCCACAAAAGCAGGCAAAGTTTCCAGCCTGATTGCTTCCAACACCAGCAGGACCAAACTTATTTAGAGCACACATGAAAAGCTGACAAAGGATCAATTCCTTAACTGGAATAGCTGGTAGGGAAGGTAGGAATGGGAACAGGAAAACAAAAATACTGAATTTGGTAACTGCAGTGCCTTTGAAATGGCTTTAAAAGTGGAATTATGTGGGCAGTATCACCAGAGAAAAGTGTCCTCAAACTCAAGAGGCCTTTTTTGTGCTTAGATCTTGGACTTCCCTCAAGTTTAAGCTTTAAGGCCTATCCCCATTGGCCACAGCAAGAATCCCAAAGCCTGCAGCCCCAAAAGTTAATCATTCACCCATAAAATCGCACAGGAAGTTTTCCCATCACCAGCAGACCTGCAGAATTCCTGCTCTTCTGTGTGGCAGCTGAGTCCTCTCTGAATTTTTTGTTTTTCAGTTCTGTATGGGGCTTGTTTCCACGGATGTCAGGAACATGGAAATTCTGCATTTTTTACTTTTGGACTACTCCAAGATGTCTCTAATTCCCATCCCTGGATTATCCGTTGCTCCAGCACAGGATCCTCCCCTAAACAAACACAGATAAAGACATTTCCCTGCTTGTTGGAGGCTCAGATGAGAATTCCTCCTGCATTGCCTTGAGATGATGAATTTTCTCCGAAATCCTCCACGAGGCTGTTTGCTGTTTGAACGCTCTGTCTTTAGCTGGAGGTACACACAAAAACGCTTTGAGGAAGTTCCTACTGCTCCTGCAGCGCCACGCTGGGAATATTTTGTGCTGTTCCCAGCAGATCCTTCTATTATTTCTGTAAATATTTGCTCGGAGGAACAGCAAACAAAATTTTGGAAGACTGTGAAGACGTTATTCAAAATTATGGTTAATGTTCAAGGAATGTGGTCTTGAGTCACTGTCTGCTCTCTCCTGGCTGCCTCTTTTTATTTGTTCTGTGTGAATCTGAATTCAGGTTCTGCATCTGAGAAATACCAGGAGTACTGATTTCTGTACCTGGATATTGTGTAAGTGAAAAAAAAAAAAATTAATGCATTCTATGCAGCCACTCTGTAACACATTGCAGAAGAGATCATAATAGATAAAAAGGGGTTTTGACTTGTATTTAGCTTTCACGTAATTTTTTTAAGTATCATAGATACACTTACAAGCATGAAACTTTTNAAGTATCATAGATACACTTACAAGCATGAAACTTTTCAAAATGAAAATAAATTCAGAAATTTTTATTTCATTGTTCAAATTAAAATTTAGATGTGGAACAAAAAAACCAGGTCGTGTCAGATGGGGTGATCCAGCAAAAGAGCATCATTACTTGAATTTCAAAGTTGTGAATTCTCAAAATGGACACCTTAAAAATTAGATATTCATAATTTTAAAAATAGTACTGGACTTGTTGGGGGACGCAATTTTTGAAGATGTTGCTTTCACACCTTTTAAATTGCAATTAACATGGTTAGAAATTAATATCAGGTCTTTGATGGAAGCTGAGATTCCCATGCAATCACAGATGGGCTTTCAGAATCATCCCAGAAATGCAAAACTCCCGGTGCACCACGAGCCCTGGAAAGGCTTGGGAATGATCAGGGACATCCCTGCTGGCTGCTGCTGAATCCCATCATTTTCATCTCTTTGCTGGGAAAAACTCACCTCCCATGGGAGGGCAGGAGAAACTTCATGGAATTCTTCCTCCTTCCGTGAAAACCAACACAAAGCTCTGCCTCTATGGGGTTTTTATCTTCTTCTCTGTTAGAGCCGGGATTAAATGCTCGAGAGACGGAGTTTGTGTTTGGACTCAGATGTTTATTAATTCCTATCTACAGTACAGTCTCACAAACTGTGAGCTCTAGCTAACAAAGTGAAAAATGGCTCTGCCTCTATCTTTCTATCAGGCCTTTTAAGCACAAATTGTCCAATTAAGAAATGACACCTGAATTATTTTTCCTTTTAACCCAATAACCATCTACCCATGGCCCGCAATGAGGACTTTTCTACCCAATTACAAAACACCACCCAGACCCATGGAGGAGAAGGTGAAAAAGAAGGACTGGCCTCTGCCCTAAAACCTCCATCATGCTTTATGTATATATTATTATAGTCTAAACCCTTAAACTCTAAGTT
>VYZR01084965.1:7784-18460 GCA_013400675.1 Oxylabes madagascariensis
ACCTGGGGTTAATCACGCAGAGCAACTTTGCTTTTTTGCTGTAGTTCAGGGGACCATGAAGTTTGGGACTGGTGAAACACATTCCTGCTCATTGCTTTCCTCCACTCACAAAAAAGGGCTCCCAAGCAAAGAAAGTGAAGGCATTCCCTAGTACTGTCTCCATCTGCAAGAGAAGAAGACTGATGGTAGGAAGATCCACAAAAATTATAGAGCAAAGACAAAAATGAGTCTAAATAATTCAAGCTGGTAGTTATAATTCTTCAGCAAGCCAGCTTGCTTACCCTGCACCAGAGAGCCCTGATGGAATCTTTCTTGTCCAACAGCCATATGTGGAGGCAGTGTTTTTGTAGTGGCTGGTCTGTGAGGGAAGCCTCCCTCTTGAGTCATTACAGCTTCACCAAAGGGAGGGATCTCTAACTTTGGCAGCCTTCTCCACCAGTCTGAGAACTGATTCTTTCTCCCAGCTCTGTCCCTGCTGATTGATGAGTAATTGATGCCTGCCTACTCTGTCACGAGTCTCCATGAGTTGGGGCATGTTGTTGTGCATCCCTCTGTCAGCTCTGCTCCAGAACAGGCACCTGAATTGGTTTTGTTTCCTTTTACAGAATGCTTTTAACTCTCTTGGGGTCATTCCAGCCCTGACATTGGATAGTATATGGGCAAAACCACTTGCAATTGCTTCTATGCTATTTTTCCATGTTCTTTTGTGCCTGTTTTTGTCTCTCTGGCCTGCTGTTTGATTCAGCTTTCCTGGAATACATGCAAAGAAATTTGGCCGTAGCCTTTTTGTGTCACAGGCTTCTTCTGTTACTGTACCCTGGAAATAAGACATATTCCTGTTTCTGTTGTCGTCTGTTCTGTCCCAAGGGCTCCCACCCTCAGCTGGCGTTTCCTTCCCCTTGGCCACATGACTGCTTTGCTTCCTGCACATCCCACTTTCCACTTGGCCTGACAGAAGCTCAGGCCGATCATGCCAATTGATTAAAGTGACATTCTCAGTCCTATGATCATCACAGCCACAAAACACTTCAGCTAAAATTATTTTCTTCCTAGACCAATTTCCTATTTTTTTCAAAATCCCAATTTTGTATCATTTAAGAGTCTGTTTATCATAACCAGCTCGTCAACTCCCTTCTGAAAATTGCCCATCCAGGTACCCCTGGGACCCTCTCCTCAAGAGCATATAAAAGCCTGAATAATTACTGTATAAATGTGCTGATTTGACCCAGTTGTGAATCTGTTTAATCCACGTCTCTAGATGCCCTGAGAATTGGGACCCTATTAAATGTTCTTTACTCACAGCTACAGAAAATCCCCTGCATTCCATTAAGCCGTTCCCTCAACGCAGCGGGAAATGAACCTGATAAGTTATGATTTGTCTTCAGCAAATCCAGTTGGCCTCCCAGCCTCCTCGCTCTGTTTTTCTCTAGGTGCACAGTAACTGATGGCTTTATTAATTGTTCAAACAACTCATCAAAAAGGCCCTAATCTGCCCTGTCCTTCCCAAAGTCCCTTCAAACCAGGTACTTGCTTTCTTTTTGTGAAGCTTTTGAGTCTTTACTTCAGCTTCTGTTGCTGGTCTGGTGTTGGATAATAGCCCCCGACCCAGTGCTGTGTGTTTAACCTCTGAAGTTTGCAGGATTTCATGGAGGGGGCAGAGGGAAATCGCTGCAATTCTCTTTGTGGGCTACACTAAAGGAGCGGGGCAGGTGGTGAACCACAGGTTTCTGAATTCACACTGATCCCATCAGGTCTTCCTGGACAGGATCTGTTTGCAAATAATTCTTTCCAGATTCTGCCAGGTTTTCTTATCACTGTCTGCGACTGTTTGCATCAAAGCAAGCACTTCTTGGGTGGGGAATGACACAGAGGAGACATTTTCCTTTTCAGCTGCCTTTTTATCTCCCTTTGCTCTCATTAAGTAGGTGAGCAGAAGCTTCCCCAAGCCATTCTGGGGGCTCCTTTATGCTTAGAAATCTTGTTCTCACTTCTTTGACCTGCTTTGTTAATGCAGTGCTTCGCTTCTCTTGGATTGCCTCAGTGCTGTTCTTTCTTGCTAATCCCAAAGAAAAATCTGCTTTCTTCTGCCATTCCCTTTACGAAGAGGTTTTCAAAGGCTGCGGTACTGTGGCCACATTGTGTGGTGGAAGGTGATGTGCAGATTGTTTTATCAGCTGGGTTTTTTGGCATGTTGTGCTGCCTTTGAGGGGCTAAAGGAAGGAAGTTAGGAAGTTTTCTAACAATTTTTATTTCTTTTCCTTTGAAGCCTCAGGGATGTCGTTTGAGGTCTGTGCTGCTTTGATAGAATGAATGGTTTGGATGTGAGCTTTTGGACCCTCACATTGCAGCTGGAGGAATGCGTGGAAAGAGATTTCAGCATCTTTCCAAAACATTCACTGTCTTTGCAGTTAGATAGGTTTCATCAGTCTCAACGTAGTCTGATTAGGGATTGATTTCTGCAGGAGAAATTATATTAATTTGACTTTTAATTAAGTGTAGTAGTCAGTGTAAACCTTCTTCCCATTGTACAAATAATTTAAGGGCTGCTTGTTGATTAGGAATAGCTTTAATTGATGAGACTTGCTGTGAAATAAGAATGTCGGTACAACCTTGCACACTTTCAGCTCTAATGACACAAAACTAGAACTTAATCATGTTTTCCCCCCATGGTTAGTGCCCTTGCTTCATCCTTTCATTTACTCATCCTTCCACAGGTGACGTCTGCATTTCATACATTTCCCATTTCTTCAACATTTGTGGACTAATAGTGAGAAAACAATTTTAGAGCTCTTCTGGCCCTAATTCTCCAGGATACTCTATACAGAAGCAAGAGAGGACATGTGCTCTGCTTGTACTTCCTAGCAGAATGAATGTTAAAGCTCTGACCTTAATTTCTGCAGGTTTGGTGCCTTTGTGTAAGCCAGTCTGGAGGGATCTGGTAAATTCCAGGCTGGCAGCCAGGTCTGGGCTGCCCACTGCACCAAAAGCTAGGAGAAGTCCTGGGGTGTATCCTTATGGAGCAGCTTGTGTAGACTACAGGAAGCTTCTGAAATTTATCCTTGTTACAGACTGACACCTCCGTGTGTAACTGGTCTTCCAGCTCCAAAAGGGAGATGAGCTCTGGCTCCCTGTGCTGAGCCCTGGTGCTGGAGATAACTTGATTTAGCTTTAATTTGAGCTATTCTTACCTTTTAAGCGGGTTGGCTCAGGCTGCCTGATTTCTCACAGCAGAAGAAATGCTGGGCACTTCACTCTTGTGTGTTATCATGCCCACTCTTCTCCCCAGTTTGTGTTAAGGCAGATCTACATTCATCTAGACTGCTCTTGACCAAAGTTTATGTCTAAAGCTTCTCCTGAAATCTGAAGCTGTCTTTAAATGAAACTAGCTCCACAGTAGCTACCGATGGGCTCCTCCACCGCTTCACAGGCCATAGGTTTTAAAAGTAGTATTTCCTCTTTTCCTGTGTAAATCTTCTTTGTCTAAATTAGGCTGAGTATTTCTTGCCCCTTCCCTGGGGAGCCAGATAAATATTACTCACTGTTCTCTTTCTGACCTCATTTTACATAATGGAGTGTGTTTGCTCTATTCCTCCTTCTCTTTGCAAACTAATCAGGCTAATTAATTTCTTGTGCTCTACCCGATAGCTACAATTTCTGCTAAGCCCTGTGTTCTCATTGTGCCACTCCAGCCTCACTTTCTGGGCTTGCAGAGTCTCCTTCTTGGAGACCTTGATGTGTATACAAGCTGGGGATCTTCTACTGCTGGTGCCTGACTTCTGGCAGCAGTTTCTGAGGCCAGGAGCTCATTACTGCTTGTACTTTCTGTTGCTGGGACCCACAGAAATGCTTTTAGTCAGAATAAGGTTACTGGCTTACACTGCTTGTAGCATCTGCCCCTTTTCTTCAGGCAATCCTATTCCCCAGGGCAGAGAACTCCCCACAGCTTGTTACTCATGTTCTTTCCTTCTTGTAAGAGCTGACTGGATCACTGGCATTGGAGCACTTGGTAGGACTGGGACCAAATTCTGTCAGTGGGACTCCTGTCTCCTGGCAGCAGGACATCCCTGTGTCAACCAGTGTTCTGGAGACCTCCTGCAGTGGTGTTTAACACACGGTACAACCATGGTTATCTTGCAAGACATGGTCCCAAACTATTTGAGGATAGAGTAAGTTAAAAGACAGCTAAAAAGGAGAGTTGAGGGGGTGCTCCAAGGAAGGGAACAAAGATTCGTGGGGTCTCTGCCAAGCATCCTGATGAAGGAGAGTTTGTGGTTTCTGCAGATGACATAAAACTTAAGTACTTTGTCTTCTAGGGTTGTTAGAGTATATGCAGTGGGGCTCACTGGGGTTCATTTCACAGCTTTCCCTGTTAACCTTCCAAATTTTGATTTCCTTCCCTCTCTTGCACATTCTGCCTTTTGGGTAGCTTTCTGCCCTTTCCACATGTTTTTCTCATCAGGGTAGCAAGTGGGACCCTCAGCAGTATGTGTGTGTGTATATTTATGTGTGCTCTTCCAGCCCCTGGTGTTGGATTCCTCATTCTGCATCTATATAATTCTTCCCCCAGTGCTTCTATAAAGCACAAAACACTAACCAGGTCAGCAACAACCCTATTATCACAGGCTCCGAGTCTCTGGGAACTGTAATCCTGTTGTTTGGATGAGCTTGTGTCAGTTTTGCTTTCTGTCACTGCTGCACAGTCGCTGACACAGATGATGTTTGACTTTGTTTTCTCGTTGCCAAGTGTAGCTGAGACTGAGCCCAGTCTGGGGCCTGTGTATTTGGCCAATGAGTCTGCAGGCACAAGGAGGGAAGGGAAGCTGCTGCCAAATAGAGCTGCCCAACTCTTCTTCATGTTCTGTGGGTGACCAGAAGTCTGGGTGTCATTGAGGGATAAAGGTGTCTCTTCTTCAGAGACAGTCAGTGAGCCAGCTGCACGTGTACGGCACTCAGGGTACACACAGCTGGCTCTGAACGCAGGGGTTTCTGCCAGCCTGGATGATAATTTGTGTTTACAGCACAGTGGCATAGCCTCCGTCCTTTCCTTCAGTCTATATCTTTGGCTCTGTGGGTTCTGGAGCAGGACAGAGGCCATGGCACTGCATTAATCCAGGAAATGCTTGCTGGTGCTCCAGTGGGCATTGATAAAATATGATCTTTAAGCTGCAACCTAGGAATGCTCGCTTCCCCCATCTCTTTGCCCCAGAACAGGAAACACATCATAGCTCATGCATCCACACAGTGCATCTTCTTCATCTCTGTCTCATTGGGAATTTACTCTCCTTGCTGGGAGGTCACTGTAGACATTCCTGTTTTTCCAAGAAACGGCTGAACCTCAGCATTTCCTTGCTAGGCTGGAGTCTCAGTGAGAGCTTGCTGCAGCAATTGCTGTGGAGCTGTAAATGCAAAACAGCTTCATGCTGAGCATGGAGGTCAGCAGTGTCAAAACCACCAGGCTCATGTGGAGCCAGGAGGAGTCCCGTGGCTAAAACATCTCATTTTGTTCCTGTCAGGTTCGCTCCATCAGCATCAATGTGAGGAAGAACCTTGCTTTCAACACGCTGAGCCAGGAGCTGCTGCTGAAGGAATTCTCTACGATCTCCTGAAGCGGGGACACTGCTGCTGCACCGGCTGAGCGGAGACGGGCCCGTGTGGGCAGGGACACCCCAGCTCTGCGGCCCGTCACCCCTTGCCTCCTGCCTGCCGAAGGGACTGTGTTTCTTTCAGGGGAACGTCTTGCTGCTGTGTGTTTGATCCCAAAGGAATGTGTTTAAACAGAACTTGGGCTGAGGAGAGGTGATTGGCGTGTTGAGGAGGAAGCAATTTTTTATGGTGCCATGGGAGTGGGCAGCCATTCCTGTGACATAGCAATGGGAGATTCCCTCCACAGCCTCAGGGAAAAATGCACTGGAAACCTTTGTAGCAGAGCTGGGGAGAGCTCACAACTGAAATAATAAAACCAGCCCAGCTGTGTGAAACTGTTCTGGGTAGAGATTGCTCACCTGCTCTATGGGGAAAGCTCTCTGGTCCCAGGTGAGGGCTGTTCTTTTCCATCAGCCTGGGTCAACGTGTCCACCTGTAATGTAAGTCAAATCCACTGCCATCCTATTGGGAATGGCTCTGGATTGTAACACAATTTCCCCAAGGAGTGGACCTTGCTCTCTGCTGTCTCCTGATGTCAGAAGGTGTTGCTTCAACCAAGCCATCAGATTACTGGAGAAGATGAAACTTTGCCTCCAAGGCTGTTGGCTTACAGTGTGAGCCAGTATACAAGAATATGGGTCATCAAACAGAGCACTTCGTTACTGGAGACCAGCTCTGCTTGGGGTCACTGTTGCTTCTAGTAGCCCCAGCTCACCTGCTGTTTCTAAGGTAGATGGACATTTTTAGATATTTGGTTTTCATGGGGCAGAGGACAGACTGACTCCTTCTCCCCACTCACCTTATTGCCCATCAGAGACCGCTTTGCGACAATCCTCTTCCTCACAGGAACATCTGCCTTGCACATATTTGCAGGTGCCTGGTGACCTTCATAAATGAAGAAGTCTCCAGTTTTTCCCTTGTGTGTAGCACACAGTTAAAATGCATCTGGAGAAGTAGTGACTTCACTTTCTTGCCCTCCTGTCTTCACCAAGCGACTTACAGCCACGGTCTGCTGAGGGCTTCCTAAGGAAGAGCTCTGGGATGATGCTGTGGGGCACAGGCAAACCTTTCTGCTCCCAGAGCCGGTGCTTCAGAGGTGCCCAGATCTGGCAGAGCCTGTTCAGAATGCTGTGTCAGGCTCCCAGCTCAGGAATACACAGCATAAACACCCGTTCCACACCTGTTCCCTGCTCATGCATTTTCAGCTCCCAGCAGTGATGTTATGATATTAGGATCTGGCCTGACTTAGTGGACTGAAGTAGAGAAGTTATTTACATCCCAGATCCAGTTTTTTTCCCCTCCCCACTAGAAAACAGGTGTTTTTTTAAAAAGTGCCTAGTCCTGCTCTTAGCCTTGTAGGTTAGTGTGAGTAATGTGGATGTCATGCTCATTTACTACCATTTTTAGGCAAGGCCTTTTTCATGCTAATGTGCGTTAATTGTGTTAATGTTTCATCTCACCTGCTATGAGCATGGGAAACTGAAAGCTGTGTCCTTGACCACCCGCTGGGCACAACACCCGATAAAGCCTCTGTTTTCCCTGGGAGCACTGGCTTCTCTCAGCAGATGATACTATTCCTCAGCAGGGAATTGTCTGGCTTTTAACAGCTAAGCCAGACATTATTTGCTTTCTGCCATGCAAGTGTATGGGAATGTGTATGTGTCAGAGGGACAGTGCTCAGAAGAGCAAGCAGGCTCCATAAAATCACTGCTTGAGAACAGGCCAGGGCATGTAGAGGAGGCAGCTTCTCCAGCGGAAAATGAGGAACAGATGTTTGCAGTACATGGTGCTTGTCTGGGGGGGATAGAAGGAGATCTCACCTCTGAGGGGGGAGTTCCTTCTCGAGGGGACTTGAGGTGCAGCCCCAGGACTGTGACTGTTGGAGCATTGAGTTACCCAGCTGTCCTCATGCCTCCTGTTCTCTGAGCCCATTTAGGCTGAGCCTAGACACATACGTGAGAGAATTTGGGATGAGTCTGCTTCTGACTCAAAACCTCTGGAGTTTTCAGCTTCTCACTCTGGGCTCAGCTATCCTGTCTCCCTGAGGATGCTCCCGTGCTGGGATCATCATAGAAGCCCCAGGCATGTGTGAGATCGGTTCCTGAGCCCAGCCCTCATCCAAGTCTGAGCTGGGGGAAGACTGTGATACATGTCCTCTTGTCACACTGTCACTGAACCAAGCACTGTAAATGGATGTACATACAAACCTAGAGCTCAATAAATAGCAGAGCCCCGCCTGTCCAGAGTGTGCAGTGTTTGTCCTTCACAGGAGGGAGAGGGGGTGGTTGTGGGATGGCCCTGTCACCATTTGGTGGCACACTGGCTGCAGCAGGGCTATCACCTGCCCTTGGGCTCTTCCTGCCTGTGCAGAGGGAGGTTGTGGCACTGCACACTGATGCTTTGTCCTTGGTCCAGTCTGCAGGTACCATTCAGTGGTCAGCATCCCTCTTCCTCTTATGTGTCCCTGTGGCTGGCACTGAGGAAACCATGAGCAAGGGATGCAGGGACCTGCCTGTGCGTGGTGTGATGCTCTCTCTGTTGCTGGTGCCAGCAAGCTCTTGCTCAGATTCTGCTGCACATTTGCCTGCTTTGTTAAACAACCTACTACTATTTGTGTTTTGAGGCCAGCTTGAACTGAGCAGAAAGTCATTTAAATCTTAATGTTTAGCTTCAGGATGTGTGTGATAGCCTCAAACTTTCCCATATCTGATCCGAGCAGGTGAGTGTATTTTGTTACACCTAAATCATAACTCTGTCTGTTACTGGAAGGGCTGTTTCGGAGGCTTGGGGAGTGTGGGGAGAAATCAGATTGTTACCTTTAAATTATGCAGCAGCTGCAGGGAGACAAATATTTTACAAGATAATGACCTGGAAGAGAATTTGAGCTGAACTTTGGAGGGAGTTACTAAGGGTTGTTTTATAAGTGCCACTGTGATTTTTGATCTCTTTTTCCTTAGCTCTTACAGGTCCCACTTTTCATGCAGACTTGAGAGAGAGTCTTCCCTGCATGTGCCAGCAACTCTAAATGGTGTTTTGTCTGTTCTTTGGAGCAGTCAGAAGCAGGTAGTAGCAAACCCTTGATCATGTACAGTAGCCAGAGAGTAGGGTGCACCTTTGCCCACCTGCTGTGTTTGGTTTGCAAACTTCTTTGTCCTCTTCTTTGTCGTGGCTATTGCCAGCTTTGGTCCCCTATCCATGGCACAGGGGCCATTCCTCTGCAGGGTCGAGCTGCCTTCCATGTGAGCGTGTCCTGGTGTCTGTTGTGGGATGCTTTTCTCTTCCTGCTTAAAGAATTGGACACTCCCTGCTCTGGGGTCCTGCACACTGTTGCATGGTGGATATCAGGAGAAGTCCCAGAAGATGTCTCCTAGACAGCACTTGCACAAGGGGTCTACTCCATCGTGCTCCACCTGCTGCCCCACACTTCCTTCTCAGGGTGGAGCTGCTCTGTTTCCTAGCTCCCATTCCAGTACAGGGCAGGCAGAGGGAGTGGCAGTTCCACCTGCCAAGTCACAACTGGCTGTGTGTATTGGGACTTGGGACAATGTGTGGCCAGCAGTCAAGGGTAAGATTTACAGCTGGCTCTTGGCACTCAAAAGCAGCTCTTGGTGTCAGCGCTGAGGCCTTTTGGGTATTTATTCTCATCTCCTGTGGGGCTCTGTTTTCCCGTTTGGTACTTGGTATGAGCAGGGTCGTGCTGGAGAGAGGTATGATGGGGTTTTTTGGGCAGATCAGCCATTGCAGTAACCTGAAAGGAAATAGGTAAAGCCCAGCTTTGGAAAGTGTAGAAATCCAAAGGGGCCAGGATAAGATGTGCTTTTCTCCTGGTGGCAACTTGTTAATGCTTTTACTGATGCTTTCATGGGGAAGGCGGACAGAAAAATAAGTGATGAATGGAAGTCTGGACCAGGAAGTCTAGAGAAGGGCTGTTGCAAGGCTGGTGGGACCTGGAGGCCCCTGGGGCTGCTGAGAGTCCTTTGTGCTGGTCAGAGCCCTGGTTCTCCCCACCTACAGCACAGTGTGGTTGTGCCCAGGGGGACACTGATCAAGCAGAGGGGTGATCCCAAATACATATGATAGGCAGCACCCTCAAGGGAGCATTGCTGAATGCTGTTGTCTTTCTAAAGCTTCTTTAGGCCACCCTGGCTGGTGCTCAGGGATGCAGACCTCAGATCTGACCCAGCGTTGCTATCACCCCTCAAGGCTGAGACTGACTGCAAAAAGAGATGCTCAGGGCTGGGGCTTCCCCACCTCTGCCCTACAGCTGTGTGCACATCACTCAGGACTAGCAGCTTGTGCCCAGAGAAGCCCCTGCCCTCCGGGACAGAATGGGGCTCCCCTCAACATCTCACCACATCCCAGAGGGCCAGAACAAGCACAGGGTCCTCTGCTGCCCTCTCCCAGCTTGGCAGCTGCCGGAGCACAGGCTGGGCCATGCTCTGCATCCTCTGCTCTCTGTGCTGTCCCTCCAGGGCTAATTGAATCATGTGGCTGGAAATTGAATCCAATTGAATAGATTAAATGAGCTGGGCTTGCCGCTCACTGCAGCACAGCTCAGAGCCTTGCCAAGCTGCTGCCAGAGGCTGGGAGCTCCCAGGAGTCCCGTGGGGGCAGGAAGGGGCTGGGGAGGCTGCTGGGAGATGGACACCCACTGCGCTGGGCTGCTCCTCCAGCTCTGCTGTGACAGATGAACCCTCAGCCATTTCCAGTGATGTGCAGCCTGGCTGTGTCCCAGGGCCCACAGGTCACTCTGCTACAGGCATACAGAGGTTGGGTTGGCTCCTTTCCCTTCTGAAGCAATTAATGACTAATTAGCTGGAGCTCCTCTGCTCCAGGGTTCAGCCAGGGCCTTCCCAGTGATGTACAGGGGCTGAGATGTCAATGACCTGTGGTCGCTCAGGAGTTCCAATCCTGTTGTTCCCCCTGCCTACAAGTGGAGCAAGCAGTGCTCCTACAGCACCCCAGCCTCATGCCCTGATTTCGGCCCCTCTGCTGCAACCATTGCCAGGCCAGTGGGATGGGATGGGATGGGA
>VYZR01084966.1:5308-16975 GCA_013400675.1 Oxylabes madagascariensis
TTAGTCATGCAGTGCGTGGCAATCTGCTTTTGTGCTGGTTTCTTCTGACTTCAGATTCTGTGTAATTTGTATTTGTTTGGTTTTTCTGTTTTGATTTTTTTTTTTTTGTACTGCTGGATGTTCTGACGGGAATACAGGAAAGCTGCATTTTTTTTTTTTTTCCAGAGAATTCCAGGACACTCAATGGGAACCACATGCAGCTAAAATCAAACAAAACGGGGTGTTTTGTCCATAAGAAATCCTGTGTGCATAAGATGGATGACAATAAATGTCTTGTTTACCTTAGCTATTTTGCTCTGCCAACTATGCAGGCAGAACTGCAAGGTAGAGGTCCCTCATCCATAGATTTAATCTCTCTCCAGTTCAAAGCTTTGTAAGTAAAAGCAGCCATCTGGGCAGGACAGCTGTTGAAATCCCTCTCTTACAAGCACNTGTAGTATTCTTGCCTTCTCAGTATCTGTCTTTGAAATCAATTTCAGATGTCAGGAAAAAAGTTAAAGATGTTGGCAGTAGTTGTCATGGATCAGACTCGGATGTCTCATTAAACTGAGCAAAGAGAGAGTGCGAATCACCTTTAATTTTCAGAATGGTTGGTCTTTAATGTTAAACTGGATGTGATTGATGCCTTGCAGAGTAATATGTGATAATATTTACTGAAACTTCTCTTAAATATTTGAAGATACATTTCTGTGTCTGCCTGGTAGGAATGATTTCGGTTTCCTGTGTTCTTCTTTCCTGGCTGATGGCCTCTAAAGTGAACTTTCAGAACAAATGTAGAACAAGTCAGGCATACCCCCGTTGTGTTGATAATATCAACTTGACAAATGTATTCTGAATTTTGCCTGCAGCCATTAAAATGGAAAGCGAAGTCGGAAGTGTTTTATGGGAGGTTTTTTTTATTGCTTGTACCAGCAAGTATTGTACTGATTTTGTCAAAGGAAAACATAATTTTTATAAAGCACTTGCCCTATTGACTCCCAACTAGAACAATATATTTTAATCCATCATCATGTTATTTTTACTGCTTCATTGTTTTATTTGCCATTATTATACTTTTTCTGTTTACTTCCAAGCTGATATAAACTAAAGGGCAAAGGTCTAAACTAAATAAATATTGTCTTAATGCTAATTTAGGCTGACTGTTTATTAATAGAACTTGCTTTCTATATATAGTATAGACAAACAACAGAGGTTGTTCTTGAACTTTGCACACGCAATTGTAATGATTTGGTTGTATACACAGAGGAGAAGGTCATGTCTGGCCATCGTCTTTTAGCCATTTGTGCCATTTTTATTAATTTTATTTATTTTTGTAATAAATTGTATTTGAGATACATTGTAAATATTAAATAGAAAGATAAAAATCGTCAGCTTCTGCCAAATGCAGTGGGTTGGCCAAAAGCACATGGAGAAGTGTTTTATGTAATTTGACTTTTTTAATATAGAAATAAGAATTTTTGCTGCGAGGCTGCGGGGTTGGCCTTTGTCCAAGGAATGTTTCCTGTAACTGTGAAACACGTTAATTTAATGTGTTTGCACATTAAAGCGGTGTCAAAATAAGTACCTGTGGAGTACTGCTAAACAAAGACAAAAACAACTAATTTGCTTCTTAATGAGCCAGCAATAACGCACCAACATTTCAGTCTGTTTGCTCTTAAGGCAGACAGGGTTTCTGGAGGAGGCTGTTTCAGAGGTTCTCCTCCGTAAAAAAACCTTTTGAAATCCATGCTGGTGAAAAACATTTTCATCAATGATATCAGTGAAAGCTGTGATTGTGAAAAATGTGCAAATAGGAGTACTTATGTGATAAACTCTTAAAAAAAGGTAATAGGAATATATCACATAAATGATACCCGTGTAAAACTATATTTTTTTTCTTAGCAATTCATAGAATAACAAGATCACAGAATGGTTTGGGTTGAAAAGGACCTCAAAGCTCATCCACTTCCAAACCCCTGCCATGGGCAGGGACACCTCCCACCAGGCCAGGTTGCTGCAAGCCCCATCCAACAGGGGCATGACCTGGAGCTTTTTCCTGGTTTTCTCTTATTCACACCATGGTGGGAGGTAGATCAGAGCCAGTGGCCAGGAGGCTGCCCTGTCACCTCCTTCACTGGGATCACAGGGATTTCTGCCGTGCCAGAGTAAGGGTGTTCTGCCCTGCCACAGAACCTGCAAAATTCGCTTTGTGTGCAGTAATGTCTCAGAGCAGCACTGAAGAATCACAACTGCACTCTGCTTCAGTGACCTTCCCCAAAATAAATTAATGTATGGAAATGTTTTCTTTTGTCTCTTAAGCAAATAGCTACAGGCTTTCCTTCCTTTTGTAAAACTTTTAAAAGTTAAGAGACAATTTTTAGGTGTTTCTAGAGGACTTTTTCTGTGATTTATTTGTAAAAGTTTTCTTGGCTGTTAAAATTGGAAAGTTTTTGCATGTGGTGCAAAAACTTGTAAAGCTTTCATTTGGAAGGACAGGAAGTATACCTCGATATTTTTTGGCCCTGTGGCTAAAAATGTGAAGAACTTCAGAGTCAGAAGATGGAGAGCAGAATAAGTATTATTTGTGAGGCTTAAACCTCTGACAGCCCAGGCTGTTTTCCAGCTGGGCTGGCATTAAGTGCCTGGTGAAAGGTGAAGGTTGATCCAGTCTCACCTATTGCTTCTCTGAAACAACTCAGTGCTCCTGTTACACAAAGAACTGCTCTTTGTTTAAAAATAACTTGAAGTTGCCAGTCCTTTTGGAGAATGTAATTATTTCCTCCGGGGAAAACAACATGCCTTATCTACTCAAAGAAAGCATTTAGGATGCCCTTTCCTGCTTTCTTTGTCCTGCAATAATCTACTTTTTCTAGGAGGAACATTTGTGCTGTCACCATTTTTCTCTGGTGTTGCTGGGTGAAAATAAGCTCAGTGTGTGTCATCCTGTGATGCACTCCCGGTAAACTCGGGTAATAATACGTCATCTATATTTGTCCCTTTCTCCCACAGAGTTTAATAAAGGAAATTACTCTGATTAATAGCTTTTTGAGTCAACAAACTGCACTGTTTGGGGTTATTCATCCATCTGGTCCAGTTTCTGACTTGTCAGCTTGGTGATGTATGTGGATGTGTAGAGCAGGAGCAGATGACTGGAGGGACTGGGGGAATCCTGCAGAGGAGCCAGCAGCAGGTTGTTTCCCCCAGGGACCAATTTTTATGTAAATCCCCCCAGGCCTCACCTCTTACAGGACACAGCAGTGCTCATGAGTCGAGCTTCTGGCTGATTCCATACTCCTTGTGGATATACACCTTCATTACTGCCAGCTTGGCCGGGTTCGGAGCGAGGAGCAGAGCCTTGCTCTCCATTTGTTTGGGGCTGCTGAGCAGGGTTTGGCCAGCCTGTCTGCATTTATTGGATTGGTGTCCAGCAGGTGCTGCTGCCTGGGTGTGAGAGCAGGGTTAGCATCCAGCATGGTCAGTGTAACACGGAGGGTTTGGGAGTTTCCTCCCTGCCAGGCTGTGTGCTGTGGGCCAGCGGGATGGCACTGAGCTGGTGCTGGATTTCTGAGTGCTCTGTGTTAGATCTCCTCTCCCACAGGCTCTCCCTTCTCCTCACTCACAGTTTCCAGTAGGACACAAAGGTTACACGTGTAATTCCCACTTTTCACTTGGATAATATTTTCTCATCGCTCGCTGCCTCAGCTCACAGAAAATCCTGCAGATGTACAAACCCAGGCTGTACGTGAGGCAGCTGACCCCTCTCTCTTTTGTACCCATTCTCCTTTAACAATTTAGAAGAGATTTTGTGAAGAGAAGTCTTCTGCTGGATTATATTAAACAAAATACTCCCACTCTGAAGACAACCTCTAGACTTTGTCTGCATTAACTCTCAGCCTCATTGAAGGTGTTAACAAGGTTCTGCAGGACATACATTAGCCAGCAGACTAACTTCTTTCATAGTTTTTTGCTTTAAATTTTTTTGTTAAATAGAATTTAATCTTTTTCCAAGATTTGAAGGCAACTTTACAAACTTCTCTTTGACTTAGACTCACCACTGTTTTTCAGTTTTTCCTTTTTGTTGATTTCTCAAACATGCTAAGACAACTCGTAGATCGTAGTCATTGCTTGTTACTTCTCATAAATATTGTCCAAAGTAGCAGAGCTGATGGAGTAGAGCCTCCTTGTACTTCACTGAATCTTGTGGTGGTACAACAGAGGTCTGTTTTTATTTTCTAGTCAGATAAATTACTCAGAAATGTAATGATTACATGAATTCCAAAGGATAACACTTCAAATTTACATTCATTGCCTTGTATAACTTTGAAAAGCCCATTCTCATGACAGTTTTTAATACAAAAGGACTTTTTTTTGTCATTCTGTGTATTGGAAATAATGTATTGTGTAATTATTACTTGTGTCCTGAGAAATCTATCAATAATAGAAGGAAAACAATTTCCCCTTTTATTTCAGTACATGATTATACATTCTGTATATATACACACTTCTGATGATGGGTTTTAACCAATATTTTATTGATTTGCTGTAGTTACATACAGAGTAATAGCTTTCAGTTCTTTGGGATTTCATAATTTTAATATACTTTATGACTTCTTTACAAATGGCACAATTGAATAATGAGAATTAGTTACTTTGTGACCTGTATCTCTCTCCAAGATGTGCAGGAACATTAATACTGGCTCTTAGGTTGGTTTTTGACTGAGTGTTTCTTTTATTACAGCTCATAATGCAGTGAATGCAGTCTTTGAAGTTGATTTATGATCAAAATTTTTCATGTACATCCTTTAAAATTTTAAACACTTTAACCGTAGCATGTTTGCAAATGGTGAAGTAGCTAAAAAACTGTTTGGGGTTTTTTATCACCTTATTTGTATGTTTAGGTGGAAGTACTGTGTGCTGAACATGGGGATGTGGTTCTTTAGTAGAATATATTTGATTTGGGAGGTGCAATTCATTGTTCCTGTATCCTATAGGATACCCAGATTTAGTACAACCGTTCTGGACACAGAGTAGTCTGCTGCTGACAGCTGCAGGCCTTAGCATTAAAAGAAAAAAAGCCCCACAAATCAGCCCCCAACAAACCCCAAACTCCAAAAAACCCCAAGCTTCCAAAAACCCAAAGAAGAAGAAAATTTTCACACCTTAATAAAGTTGTGATATTATTTGTAAAACACTGTTTAAATTCCCTGGCTGCCTAACTTGGATTTAACCCTGTCTGGCTTACAAATAAGTCTTTTATTTTTCCTTTACATATGCTTTTGATGTATGTCATCCATCAATGTTAGCAAGAACAGTAAATGCATTGATCTATTGCTGCACTTGACAAGTTAAATAACACTTTATGTAAGAAGTATTGATTTATAAAATCCAGTACATGTAATTAACATTAGAACTGTCAAAAGTTGAAAACAGTATTAACTTGCTGCTTATTTATAACCCAAAGAAAATTAAATAAAATATCCAGATTAATCAACTAACTCCTTTTCTTTGCCTTCAGATATGTCAAGCTCAGTTATGTTTGCTAGAACAGTGATATGTTTCTTCCCATTTTGACAAGAAGAAATTACATGTTTTGTCGACATCACCGAAAATAATTCTATAGTGTCTAGATTGGTATATTTTCCTTGAAGTGGTGAAAGAATTCCACTTGGGTAGTTCTGAAAGGATTTGGTGTAAAAGACACGGAAATAAGTGGTGATATTTGGGAAAATGAAGGTGCCCAGTTTGTGTGAGGCTTCCAAGGAGCCTTTGATCCACCCCGTTGGGAGCGTCCCCACAAACACCCTGAGAGCTCTGCGAGGGTCACTCTGTGCTTCTGTCTCTGACCAGGTGCCTGTCCCAGAGCTTGCTTAAGATGTGGGAATATTTCAGTTGAGTCCTGTGAACTTTGTACTGTGCTTTGTTGGCATTTCTGTCCTGATCCAGCATCACATGAGGATATGAACAGTCCTGTCTCTGTTTAGCATAATGTGGGCTCCTGTGCTCACCACCCTCCAGTTCAATGACACCACCTAGATCCTTTGAGTTTTTTGAGGCGGGCATTACTCAGTTTCTAAACCTATTTACATTTTTCAAGTTAAAAAAAAAAAAAANAAACTACAAGTTACATTTAAACAAAATAACAATAGCAGTGAGAAGTAGGCATTGCTTTTAACAAAGGTTTGAGCATGAATCATTTCCCCTCCAGCCCCTTTCATCAAAAGAGGTGTGTTTATATCTTCTCTGGATATTCATAGCTATTTTGCTATTTAGAAATAAGTTCTCCTTGAGAACATAAATGGGTGCGTGACATGACTTTCAGGTCTGGCAGTGCCTTTGCTGTTCATTTGTTTCCTCCTTCTGCTCTCGTGTTCCTGTTCTGGTACTTCCAGACACTCCCCAGCTGTTTACCTGTTTGATTTAATTTATCTTCTGCACTCTGAGAATGCCTCTTACAGCAGGGATGAGCTTGAGGAAAGCACATTTATGTTTTTGTCTTTTCTGTAGGGTTTCATCTCTCCTTCGTGCCCCTGTCAGTTGGAATATTTAGCGGATATATTTATAAATTGCTGGTTAGATATCAGCGTGATAAGGCTGCCCTACAGTAGTTGGAGATTGTAGATTATGTAGCAGCAAAAATAGCTTCTTTTGTGGTTTAAATAATGAAGGAAATCCTGCTATATTTGGATTCCCTTTCAGCGAGGCAGCTCTGCCTTCCACCTGCTGTGGGCCGAGGTTTAAACACTAACAATTTATTTCCGTGAGTCTCTGAGTGAGGCTCTGTAAACATCACTGTATGAAGAGAATATGAAAAGCACAGAGGTTGTGCTTTGATACCAAATTCAGAGGCTGCAGGTTTCTTTGGAGATTTTGTTTTGGTTTTCATAGTTAATGGGTTCTCTTTCATTTGCCCGCTTTGTACGGATGTGCCTTTTTCTTTCAGTGCATTTGTAACTTTTTTAAAAACATCCTCATGAATATTAAAAAAAACCAAACCTCCGGAGCTTTTTTGTGGATGAACTACACTAAACATAATTTAAGAACATCATATGTAGCTTTTTGATTTTTAATCTTGCAGCAGGTAATGGCTTTAAGCTGAAAGATGGTGGCTTTAGATGGGATATTGAGAAGAAATCCTTCCCCGTGAGGGTGGGGAGGCCCTGGCACAGGTTTCCCAGAGAAGCTGTGGCTGCTCCATCCCTGGAAGTGTCCAAGGACAGGGCTTGGAGCACCCTGGGATAATGGAAGGTGTCCCTGCCCATGGCAGGGGGTGGCACTGGATGGGCTTTAGGGTCCTTTCCAACCCAACCCATTCTGGGATCCTGTGGTATTCCATGAATCCACAGAGCTATCAATAGTGGCTGCCTCCTGATAAACAATAAACCAATATAATTTTTTTTTCCCCCGACTGAACTGAATTATTACAGGTGGTCAGAAAGTGAGACTAAAACATGAGGTGTAGAAATTAAATGGGAAAAGGAAGCCTGAGTGGGATTTTAGGTTAATACATCAGGAGCTGCTTGAGGCTCAGTTAAAACGGTATCAGCTCATTATTTTTTTTCTCCTTGGCTGGTCTGCTAAAGAAATCAATTTTAAGAAAAGAATAATACAATTGCATGTGGGAAAGTTTCTTGGTGTATTTGGGGATAACTGAGAGAGGTTTATGTTGAATTTTAATGGAGTGATGTTACCAACCATTGTCTTTTTTTTTTTCTATCAGAATCCAGGTCCTATAAAAACTCTGCTGTGGTTCTGGGGACCTCCTCCTTCCAGTTCTGTTTTGAGTGTTTCTAATAAAACTTGAGAAATCTATTCTCAAAAGGGAATTCTTCAAGAAGGGATTGTGTAGTGAATGAAAGGATGGTCTTTAAATAGATGGCAGAGTGTTAGAGAGTATATTTTACGAATACAAAGAACAGGTTATGTTTAAGGACTTTTAAGCAGTCTGTGATAGTAAGATTTTCTTTTTTTATCATTAAAAAAATATACTCTGGCTTTTTTCTGTTGTCTCGGGATGCAAGTGGATTTTTGTAGTTCGTCTAAAGCTGTTTATAGAGAAAAATGGAAGAAGGCTAAGAGAGATAACAGGAAATGTTTGTGCCTTAAAACAGGGAAGAAAGGTTGGAAATATCAAAACAGATTTTATGTAGCAAGTCACTTCATGGTGTTTATCGTAGAATTAAAGAAGTTTCTAAGGGAGTGAATTAGGATGTTTGTTCTTTTAAGCAATACTACGTATTAGCCAAGATTTGGGAAAAAACATTTGCTCTGTTTGCATCAAGAAATGAGGAGCAGAGAAGCCAACTGGAATCTGCAGTGCCATTTAGGTAATTCTGAAATAGAAAAGTGATGCTTCAATTTAAAAAAAAAAAAGAATTCTTAATTAAATCTACCTAACTATCAGTGTGAAACACTCATTCTTGCCACTTGGGACTCCTATTCTATTGAATTCTTGAAAGCTAATCATAACTATACATTACAGAATGTTTAGTTTTCCTCTTGGGGTGGGCTGCAACAGGTTTGCAATCTTTAGTTCAATATTTCCTCCATCCAAATCAAATATATGATTGGCATTTACCCAATAGCTAACTTGCCAATTAGTTATGTGAGCCATTCAAGGCAAAAAAAGAAGTTATCCATAGAAATCTTGTCTCCCTGTGACTGTGCATTTAAAAGAAATAAATGTCACTTATTCTAAAAATATGTGGGCTTTCTCACAGAACTTGCTGAGTCCTAAAACAATTTAATTCCATCCCCAATTAAACCTCTAAAAGCACCATCCATCAACCTCTGCTGATATCTGTATTTGCATTCAGGGATTATAACGGAGGTACCCAAAAGGAAGGTTATCTTTTTAATCTCTAGGACAACAAAAATGGGCAGCTTGGGCTCATTTACTTGATGTGTGAAATTGAGGAAGAAAAACTGATTTAAATACAGTTGCTTCAGTACTCTTCCAATATAAAATCAGATATCGTCTTTGATGAAAGTTCAGGAAATCCATTTTGAGAGAATGCTTTATACCATTGTGTGAAAATTCTTAGCTGCTGCAGTATATTTGAAAAATAACCTGATATTTTAATGAAATGTTCACTATGATGCATCAGTCCTTTGCAATCGAGGTTTAGAATGAGGTCGTAAAATGCAATTTAAATTTAATTGTTGGACTTGGTGATTTATGTCACACTTCTAACCACAAAAATTTGAATCTCAAAGATCCAATATTTTGGGTAAAATAGACTTCCTGCAAATCAATACAGTTAAAGTGACTGAATGCTCTAATGTATGTTTGACATTGTTGACAGTTTATGAATAGATCGTACACTAACTTCTCCAGCATCTCACCAATGCATTTTAGAAGGTTTGAATTCAAAAGAAGATTGATTCAAATATATCTGAGTTCAATCTGACTTTCTGGTGCATTTCCCAGGATTTACTATGTTACAATTCCAAATTCATATGCCATATAATCTATTGAAGTTCCCTTCCACAAGAGAATACAACTTGCATCCAGAGCTAGCACACGTATGCATGTATATCAGAAACTCTAAGATTAGAAAAGTGAGATAGCAAGACTAAAAGATCCTTTTGAACAGAAAATGGAGAAAAATCTTTTCCATATCAACCTTGGGAATAAGAAGAAAAGCCATTTTCCCAGGAGGTTGCAGTTATTTGCTGTCAGAGCAGAGCAGCTCGTGCTTGACAGTTTGTGCTCACAGCTGAACTTCAGTCTGGTCTTGAGTGGGGTTTTGCTGTCCATAGTTGTAGCAATTTCTGTGAATTGCTGGAAAGAGTCTTCCTGTCTCTCCTTTGGGTTTCCTGACTCCAGTTGCCATGTTCCCTATACTTTTGTATTACACATTCAACGCCCCACACAGAACTTTTGGGATACTCTCTCCATGGCAGTCATCATTTACCCACCTGAAGGTGGCTCACATCTCCTTTCCTGGCAGACACTGAGAGCAGAAACATTTCTGTATTGCTGATCTTCTCCTGGGCTGATCGTTCAGCCTCTGTCTCATTTTCCTGGAGAACTCCTCAGACATAATTCTGTTCTTTATTTTCCCGTGTCAGTTGATCGTAGCTTTAGAAGCATATGAAGAAACAGTAACGTGCATCATGTTTTGACTGGAGATTAATAAGCTAAAATCAATAGAGGCGTGCTACTTAATAAAACCATTGTCTTTTTCTTTTGAGTTTGAAAAATGTATCTCAGTCAAAACTCTCTTTTCAATACTGAACCTGTAGGGCCAGCTGAGCGATGGAAAAGCAGCTGCCCACCAGCTGCTATTTGTTAAGTGATTGAGCTGTATTTGCTCTGCATTGCTGATTTTTGCACACGTTGATCTACTTTTAATATTCAATATTAGCTCACCTAAAAATGACTTAAAAGTAGAGACGCTTAACAAAGACAAATAGCAGCGGCACTGGGGATCTTTCAACCTGCTCTCAGCACTCCCTGTGTTTTCCTTCCTCTGAGTGTTTGGGACCACAGAAACTGGGTTTTTTTTCGGGAAGTGGGCACCTGATTTTGGCTGTAACTGTTGGTATCCAACATTTCTGGAGAAAAAAAAGCTGAGATTTGAAGCGGGTAGTTGCAGTGGTTTTTACTGATGAGGGTGATGTGGTACTTCTCTGGAGCATTATAACTTTCCTTTTCTCCACAGGGTAGAGGTTCTCAAGATCAAATTGTGTCTTTAATTAAAATTTATTAATTCCTGAG
Organism: Oxylabes madagascariensis; assembly: GCA_013400675.1. Lineage (NCBI taxonomy): Eukaryota > Metazoa > Chordata > Aves > Passeriformes > Timaliidae > Oxylabes > Oxylabes madagascariensis. Next base: position 16,008 of record VYZR01084966.1, read on the forward strand.
GGATGGGACTGTGCAAGTGCTTTCAAGATCCTGTAAGACCTTGTAGTAACTGAAAGATCTATTTAATCTGACTTTGCCTTATGTGTTTTACAAATGTAAGCTCTTCAAGGGCTAAGAATCATTAGCTGAGCCTTGTTAATTTGTTTGTTAGAGGGAATGTTTGAGGTCCTTGAGATGGTGCTCTCCTCTTTCTTGGAGTCACGTTCACTCATGCAATCCTTATGTTCCTTGGGTATTTAATGAGTATCTACTCCTGGAATTTTTGTTGCCATTCCAAAGCTGTCCAGCCAGGCTGGCTTTTCCTCTTGCAGGTCCTGTTTGTAAATTTGTGCCTGAACATGATTTTCAGGGAGAATGGAGCATGAGGGAGCTTTCAGCTCTCCTGTGGTGCATCTCATCTGCCAGGGCTGAGGACAAGCCCAGGGTAGAGGACAATTGCACCCAGCATCATTTTGTATTTACATGTCAGAATTAGTCCAAGAAAAACTGTCTGGATGTTGTTGAATTTAGTCCCGAATCTTTATTTTGAGGTAAAATCCATCTAAGCTTTGCATCCAAAGAAAGAAACTGGATGGGCCAACCCAGCAGTGCAGTGAAACTCAGGCAGTTTGGAGGTGCAGAAAAGCAAGGCAGAAATGCTGTGGAGCAAAATTCCAGATAATTTTGGCATATTCAATCCTAGTTCTTCTTGAGATTTACATAAAAATAAATCTGCAGCATCCTTTTAAGGATGTTGGCGAGTTTGGTAAGCAGACTTAATGAAAATTTACTGAAGCTGTAAATATACATGTGCCAACAGATTGGCACCTTATCCTTTTGCTCCTTCTTGCAACTCAAAAAGTTCTTTAATTACTATTACTTTTATTTTTAAATCAGCATCGCTGAAGAGCCAGAGAGGCTGGAAATATTAACACATTTAGAAAAAGCAGCAGTGTATAGCATCAATGTTTGCTTGATTTTTTTTTTTT
>VYZR01084966.1:17048-37073 GCA_013400675.1 Oxylabes madagascariensis
TGGGTTGGCAGAAAAGTATTCCAGCGAAGAATAATAATTGCAGTATTTTATTATTTTGGGGTTTAGGACTCAGACAATCTTTTCATTAGTATTTTACTCCATTCTTGAAGAATATAAAACAAAAAATGCCTTCCTGGCTTCTAAACCCTTGGTTGGCCAAGGTTACCCTCCTGGTGAGCCCTTCTGTAGTTAATTACTGAGTGCAAGTATCTCATACCTATTAACTGCCACCTTGGGTCTTCCATCCCTCAGCCAGTTATTTCTTTCCCACAACCCTTCTGAGATGGCTTTGATTTTTTCCCTGCCAATTTTCCTGTTTCCCTGGGACGCTCTGTAACAACCAAACCTTTCCTTGCCGGTCCAGATTTAAATTCTGCTTTCCATTACAACTTAAAGCTGTAAATAAAGCACAGAGTGCAGCCCTGGTTTGATCCTGAGCCTGAGGTGTGAGCAGCCCTGTGCTGCAGAAATGCCAACGTCATCAAAGCTGCCTCTCTGCAAGGAATTTTTGCTCTGTATTTTATTTTCATTTCTGCTTTCAGTGAATATTTAGGGAGCTCTGATTGCATAATTGAATTTGATAAACTGATGGTATGTGATTGATGAGAAAGTCAGGAATAAAGGATTAGAAGATAAAATTACTTCAAGGGTTTAAGTAAATCTTCCAGAGAGCCAGGATAATTTATAAAGCATGCTGTACTCTTTGTAAAAATATTCCCGTAGGTCTATTAAATTTTAGCTTCTAACAGAACTGGATTGAGTTTTGAGAATCACTCTCATGTAATAACAGCTTGATTATGATGCTTTAAATGGGAGATAGCTCTGAGTGGGCTACAGCAACACTGGGTTTGGAATATTTGAGTAGGAAACGTAGGGCTGAATGACAGACTTGTGGGCAGCACTTTGTCTTCCAAATGCATCATTTTTTTCTTGGAAAGACGTAAGTTAGAAGTAAGTGGATAATTCAGAGTGAGTAATGAAGGAGGTTGTGCTGCTGAGTCTGTAAATCACGGAAAACAAGGATCAACAAATGACTCGGTTTGGTGCAGACATCACTTCCACTGAGCTCTCCCTCAGTGACTAAACTTTCTTAGGGAGCTCGTTCCAGGAGCCTCTGTACATGAGCAGGTAATGTTGTTTTCAGGAGACTCAGCACTAATCTTTTCACTTTACCAGCTGGGCTCTGTTATCTTCTCCTGAACACCAGCAGTGCTCCCAGCTGCTGCTTTTCCTTCTCCAGAGGAAGCCTGACACCTTTAATCTTACCAGGGTAGAATGTCTGAGACTCCCTTGGGGGACTCCCCGAAATATCCTTGACAGGATTTAACATTTTCTCACTTGTTTAGAAATACCTTTATAAAAATTTGCTTTTCACTCTGGGTAAAAGAACAGTATTTCACCAGAACATCCTCTAGCTTCAACTTAAATTTTTCTTTATAACGTTTAAAATATTGGTTGGTTTTACTAGTTAGGAGACAATGAGAACTGGGATAGGATGATTTCACAATAATTGCAGTCATTAAAACAACAACTAAAGAGAAGCTTTGCAGAATATATTCTCAGTCATGTAATAGTGTGGAGAAGTGTAAAAACTGTCCTTGGCTTGTCTGGGAATATCTGCTAGTTTGGAACTGTTCCAATTTTCTCATATGTTGAATTGTTGTAGCTTCCTATATAGCCAATTTAGAGAAGATACTGCTGATCTGCACTTGTCATACATCAGTTTGTTTGAAAGACAGGTTATTTAAAATGCTACAAATACGAAAAGGGCCCTATCCCAAATGCAGTTTTTAATTCGGTTTGTTAGATTAGATTTTGTGTGATAGTTTATAAGCATTGCTTTAAGATTATGTGTTTTTTCTTTCTGCGTAACTGACTGTATTCCTGAAATGAAATTCTAAAAGCTCAGGAGACAATTTGTCAATCCAAATCATCAGACAAGTGGGGAGCTGTGGTTGATTTATAGCCTGTTCCAGGAGATGTTTGGCACCAGTGGGCCTGGGGCTCCCTGGCCACGCTCAGCTGGAGCCCAGCTCTGCCCTGGGACCCCTCAGTGATAACGAGTCTGTGCTGCCATGTGCTCTGCAGGCAGAAAAATTCCCTGCGCAGAGGCAAAGTGAAAGATAAAGGCTTGGAGACTTGGACTTCCCCAGGCTGGGCTGTGAACCCCAGTGGAACACCAGGGCCACTGGAAAACCACCACCAGCATCCCTTGCCCCGAGCTCCTGGGGCTGCCCGGGGGCTGTCAGTGATTCTGTGACCTGTGGATTCAAAAATTCCAGCCAGCCTTGAACAGCACATGAGGGCACTTCACTCCAAACTGTAAAACATAAGTTAACCTCTTTAAATAGCACGTGTAAAAATGCCTGAGCTTGTGTAAAAATAAATGTTTAGAGGAAGGTTTGCAGTTTAGCTGAACCATTACTTGCACTGGGACAGCATTCGTGTATCTTGGGTTTTTTCTGTATTTTATATATAAAGTACACACATATACCCTGAACACTTTAAAGAAGAGCTCAGTATTGTCTACTTATTCAGTATGTAAAGTGTGAAAACCTTTCATCTTCCCAAGGTGACTGGGGTAGGTCTCCAGCAGGGGTGGACTCAGAATCAATCTCTATTTGAGCAGAGCTTTGGCCAATTTACCCATCCAGAATTTTGCTGCTTGGAGTGTTTTATTTGTGATACACAAGTTTGAGATTACATGTGACCCTCGCATATTACTGAAGTACCCTAATTCAAAAATCTGTTAGTGGCTTCAGGTAATATAATGCAGCACATTTTGGTTGGCAAGAACCTTGAAAAATACATTGAACTTGTGAGGTGGTTTTTTTCTAAATTCTTTTCCCTATCAAGAATCTTCATTTACCCTGAGACTTTTCCTGCTGTGATAATCATTTCTATCCAGGATTACTCTTCTGGTTTCTATTCAAGAAAAAAAAAAGAGAAGGAAAAAAAAAAAGAAAAAAAGAAAAAAAAAGAAGCTTTAAGTGGATTTTTAATCCTCAGAAAGGAGAAGGGGGAAAAAAAAGGCAATAGGGCTGTTCACTGCCTGCCACAGCAGACAGTGTTGGAATTCTCATCTGGAGAAAGAGTAAACATGAACAAAATCTTGTCTGAGTGGGCAAGGACAAAGTTTATCAAGATCTTTGTAATTCTGCCCCTAAAGATAAACCTTAGTTATGACTGCACCAGTGTGAGCCTTAACTGAATCACGTTGTTTCTTGTTTTACCATGACCATGTTGAGAAGAAATCAGCTAAATATCAGTAGTTTCTCCTATATTTTCCTAAATAGCCTCCAAACCCATTTTTTTCCTTTGTCTTTCAGGGGACGTTGCACCATTCTTCAAGACAGAACCAGGCTTGCCCCAGATCCACCTGGAAGGAAACCGACTGGTCCTTACGTGCCTTGCCGAAGGCAGCTGGCCCTTGGAATTCAAGTGGTTGCACAACGACAGCGAAATAACCTCCTACTCCAGTGAATACAAGTAAATAACATCCGTATAATCACCTTCTGCAAGTGGAATTGCAAAAAACAACCCCAAAGCAAACCCCACCCCCTCAGTTTCCCAATGCCTCAAAGAGCTTTGTAGATACAGACACAGGGGTTTGGGGGTTTATTATGAAAGAGGAGTGGGTTTTGTAAACAGATGAGATGAGATTTCTTTGATAAAAATGAGGTTTGATGCTTCAAAACGCGGGTCCTAACATGGAATTTTTCAGTACCAGAAGTGCCTTTTGCTGGAGATGTAACTTTTACCTGTGTTTGTGATAAATAGGAGACACATTCCTTAGCTAAATGTTACATACGATGTGTGAGCTCATCCTTGAACAGAGCCGAGCTCGCTGGGACGGTCCGTCTCCATCAGATCTAGAGGAATGTGGTCTGTCTTAAATTCCACACAAAATCTTCTGTTTCAGTTCTAGGAATTCCAAAACGGAGCTGATAGTTTAACAAACTGCCCTTTAATGATTGTGCAGTTTGCCCCCAGGACCTCGCTCCTGCCGCCCTCCCCATCCCACAGACATTCCATCAAACAGGAGAAAAACCTCAGTGTGGCTTATCAGGGCTCGTTCCTGCTGATAGGCAGCACATGGCTGGCCGAGTATCAACGTGCCGGGCAGCCAAGTTTTGTCTGCTCTTCTCTAATGTGGGAGGACTGACTGGGTTTTCTCCATGCAAACAGAAATTTCTGTGCCCTTACGGAAATTTGATTTTTATGCGACTTATTTGGTGCCTTCAAATTTTGTAGAGTTTGCCAGGTGAGTTCAGACGTTGTGAGGGGTGGGTATGTGACAGAGAGAGCCCAGGTACAACATCTTTTGTAAACCAAGCTAAATACTGCATTTTTGGGACACAAGGTAGGGAAAAGTTATGCTCCATCACTATAGATAGAAATTACAGTATGAGTTGGTATGCAGATAATGCAGATAATGATACAAAGTTCTATATTGTTGCACAAGGTAATCCATAATTACTTTCCTCAAAGATTTTCAAAATTGTAACCTAGCACTTGTTCTGGTTTTGATATTATTTACATTTACAGAGCAATAGGGGAAAAAATTCCCTTAAATAACTTTTTAAAACTTTTGGGGGTCATTTAGCATTTCAAGTATTTAGCAACTGTTTAAACCTAAGCATTTAGTCCCATATGAAATTACCTAGAAATGCAAGACTTGATTTGGATGAGCCCTCTTGGTCCTGAGTCCCTGCATCTACTCATGGTTGCTGCTTTCAAGCCTTTGGGATGTGGATTACGAGCCACATGCACATAAAGAGGAGATTTTTGAATGCTTTCTAGAAAATGGAAAGATCTCTAGTAGCGCAACAAATCGCAGTGTTTGAGCATGGCTTTGTGTTGTTCTGATCAACAACAGCAGAGTCAGTTGTGGTGGCTGGGTAGAAGGAGCTGAAAGCAGCCCTGGACCGTGTGAGATGCGGAGAGAGTGGGAGGACAAAAACATAAACACGGAATGAACAGCAGGCAAAGGTTAGAACTCCAGCCCTGTAGGTGTGCTAGGCACTGGGAGATGACATTTCATGGTATTAGGAGAAACCTGAGTACGAACGTGTGACATTTTGAAATGAGATCAGAGTGCCGTGGTATTTCCTAAACAAGTGGACATCCCAATACAAAATTGGAATTTTACTGTGTATGGCAGTGTGTGAGTGAGTTACTGAACACCTTTCCCAAGCTATGTGTGCACATACCTGCAGTCAGTCCCTTGTTGCATTTAATTTGTTCTTGTGAATGTCAGGTCATGATTCAAACCATATTTATTAATTCTGCATTTTTTATATTGTTCTTATTTCTTATTAAAAGATCTGGTGCAGAGGAAGCTGCTGGTTTATGATAATAAAGTAATATTGATAGAAAATATTAATTTAGAAATTGCATCCCTACTGCTACACCACAGCCAAAGATCAGCTAAACAGGATTTTGGTTCTATGGAAATGCAAAGCTTTAAGCTTCCAAAAAATGGCATAGGTGCATTAGGATGAACGGAAGAAAGGAAAAGATATGCTCAGACATAAAAATTCCAGTTGCAAAATTTAACCTGTGACCCCGTAACAGTTTGCTGTGCAGTTCTCCTGGGTAAATAGTCTGTTTAAATTCACGAATCTTCCCTGAGTAAGTGACTTCTGCTGCAATTTGAATCATCAATCAAAGATTTTTTTGGTAATTGATATTACTTAGCGTGTCTCAGTTAAAGTAATGCCTATACTGTAACAGGCTGAAAATATATTATTATAACAGCCCAAGTGAGTGAAGAACTAATTGGAGTCTTCGCGTTGTGACATTGGTGACCCTGAGGGAGCAGCTTCTCTCTGTCTAACGAAGCTGGTTGTGTGCACAGCCCGGCTTTTACAGTGACTGTGCATACACCACTTTGTGTTAAGAATTTATAAAACAACCTTATAAATTCTTTGTGATCTGAGATCCACGTTATGAAAACAAATCAATGCTGCTGACTGCAGGAGCAATTTTGGTCATGACTATAAGTTAAGAGACTTTAATGTTCAGGCAGTGGCTTTTTTCTGTTTTCTTTTTCTTCCCCCCTTTGTTTTCTTTTGAATTAAGTTCTGGACCAGGTGTGTCTTTCATATTTGCTTTTGTGGCCTGAAGATATTGATTTATTGGAATTTAAGGAACTAAGGTCATGTCTAAGCAGCCATACACTTTCAACCAAATTACTTTAAAGTATCTGATTATTATGTTTTTAACATTGGACACATTTCAGTTTTAGTTCTGTATTTTAAAAGTTAGATCAGCCGATGCTTAAGTCTTTTGTCAAAAAGCTTGAGTAGATAAAAAGTAACATGAATATCTAATAAAATACATTTAGCTTTAATTCTGTATCCATAATTACGACTATTAAATCCCATAGCCCATAGCTTCACTTTTAACTCTTAGGGCATTTAAAATTAAAATGAGGGTTTAAATTTTAAACTAGGAGTGAACTGTAAGTGTTGGCTGGGATTTCTCCTTAGGTGGCTGATGCCACTCCCTGCTGGAGCTCTTTGCAGAGGGGTGATAGAGCACATCACGCTCGGGGAGATTCCCCTCGAAGCTTCTCTTTTCCGCTTGTCACTTCCCATCTCTCTGCAGAAACTTCCCAAACGCCAGGTTCTGGTTGGCTGTGCCATTCAAAATGAGGGGAAAGTCGGGGCTGACTTTCCAAAGTCCTTGCAGACATCCCCAGGAACCTCAGGGAGCCTCCTGGCATCGTTACAATGGGAAGATCTGTCTTCAAAGTTTGAGCGTAGAGAAAAATAAAGCAAAATTCTGTCTCGTCACTGTAAGGAATTGTATTAACCTTTGATTTCAGTTCATTCTGGGGAAGAAAGTCTTATTTAGAACTTAAAAAGCCTGTTCATATCCCTTCTTGCAGTCAGAAAACAAGTGGAATGTTGTTCCACAAAAAGCAGTATCAAGGCTGTTAGGTCAATAGAAAAGTAGGTTTTAAAACAATAATAAGACACATGAGATGCATAAAGACTGTTTAAAATTGTAAACACAGAATCAGAAATTCCATTAATATTTATCCCTTGCCCAGGTTTGCAATCTTCTATTTAGTCTCAAACATTATTAACACATGTTCTATCTTTTTTTTCCACTTTTGTTATTTAATTCTTCTAATTTTGCTTGCAGTACCTGCATGTTATACCCAGTAGGTCCTCTGAGAATCCAGCTGCTCTTGGTTTTGGCTGCCTTGGAATTTCCAAGGTAGATGGGATTTTCACCGTAAATTTTTAAAAGATTTTCATTTCTTCAGGCAACAAGTTAAGAATGTTTCCTGCTGAAACTTCAGTAAGTCAGAAAAGAAAACCAAAGTAGGACACTTCTGATCTAATTGATTTGTTTTGTCCTGGTGGCAGCAAAACTAACTCTGCATTCCTGTCCTAGTACAGATGAATACTCAGGAAAGAGGCCTTTAATTTTGGTTTTATTTAATAGACGAGGCATTAGCCAAGTAGGACACTAAATCTTTATGGGAGAAAGAAAGATTGTTAATGTGTAACTCTTGGGTAAAAAGAACCGCACAAATTAATTTTCGGTATTTGTCAGAATCTTTAGCTAATTTTTTTTTTATAATGATGTTTTACAACAATCTTCTGCCCGGCAGAGAAGGAAATGATTTTGTAAGGAACCAGAGAAGCCTTCTGTCCTATTGATTTCTATCCTCTGCCTTGTATTTTCACCTCTTCTCTCACCCCATTCCCCATGGTGAGGCTCATCAGGCAAGAGGAAACAACACTCCTGCTCCAGAGTCATTATTTGTGTGCTGGGGTCACCGTGACTCCCATGAAGAGCTCAGGTTGGAATCTTCTTCTTCCTGGTGCCAACTGCCACAGCCATGGGAGGGAATGTGCTGGTGGCTCCTGGGGAGGCCACAGCAGTGACCAGAGGAGGTCACAGGAGTCTCGGCTCGTATCCATGGGCAGCCAGGGGCTCCTGGAAATCCCAGGGATGCCTAAAGCTTGCCCACAGGGTTGGGCTCTCGTTTAGTCCCCTGTGTTTGGTGAGGTAACCCACTTGCTGGGGTGTTTTTTGAGCTGACACCAGAATCTTCTGCCTCCTTTGTTTTACACTCCCTGATCCTGTTCAGGCATTAAGCTCTGCGTGTGGGTGTGTACAGTATATTTGAAGCTAACAAGAAATGTTTTCTTTTAGTGGAATTAAATTTTGAAGATTAAAATCCAGAAGTTTTCCTTTTCCTTATCTTCCATAAAGACTTTCATTAATCCTGCCATAATATCTCCTGAAGGTGACTGGGGGAATATGCGCTTTTGATTAATGTTTGTTTAATGCAGGATTATCTCTATTATTCATGTGTTTTATTCCCATTAAAACTGTGCCTATCAGCTCATTTTCATGTTGAGCAATCAGATGGAGCTGAATGAGGAAGGTGAGATTAGTGGACTGAGTGTCTGTTTGAAGGGCAGAGCAAACACAAGGTGCAGCACACGGTGGCACTTCCAGGATCCCTCTGAGTTTCAGTGGTCACACACTGGAGCTTTCATTGGAAAGCTTTGATACTTCTTGCAAGTCTTCCTAATACCTACACTCGGTCTTCTTGTGGCTCCTCTGAACTGATCACCTGCTTTGCCTTATGAATGAAGGTAGAGGAAACTAGACAAAAAGATTTAAGTCCGTCTTTCATGTGAATTTTTGATATACTTGGCATTTATCATATGCAGAACTGAAGACTGAAAGGTATTTCATGCATTTCGTGTCAGCTGATTTTTAAGAATCTGTATTAACAGACAATATTGTAACCAAAGACCTGAGATCACACAAGAATGCTGTTTGTAAGAAAAAAATACAATAAGCATTTAAGACAAAGTGTAAACCAGGAAGAAGTGCTGTCTAATTGTGCCTTTTGCCCCGCAGGTACATCATCCCAGCTCTGCAGAGGGCTGATGCTGGCTTCTACCAGTGCATCGTGAGGAACAGGATGGGGGCACTGCTGCAGAGGAGATCTCAAGTGCAAGTGGCATGTATGTCTGAGGGGGGCTCACTCTGTGCCTCATTAGCTTCTTTTTGGGTAAAAAAAAGGATGTGTGATAACATTTGTCAGTCTGAACAGGTGTTAGATACCAGGCTTAACAAATTTTTAAATTACCGCCTCACAAGAAGTTTCATATTTCAGTTATCTGGAAGCAGCTCGGAGCAGTGCAACACTGAGTCTTCGAGCTGCTCAAAGCCATGAAAATGAGATTGTTTGGGGGTATCTGTAGCATGAGAGGACTGTTAAACCTTATGGAATTAAGGAAGGCCATGCACAAAACTATCAACAGCAACAACAACAGAAAGTCTAGAGGAAAGCAGCAGCATCTGAAAGGGAATGGGATGGTGGGGATAGTGCCAGGAAGATTTCACATTGTAATCCTTGTGGTACAGAATCAGCAGTTTTACAACAAAACTTTAAAACTCTGTTCTCAACACCTTTCTGAAGCAACCCCCTCCTCCCCCTCCAATGTTTGCCCCACTTCAGTTTGGACTTGGCAGAATTTTTGAAATCCAGCTGCCATTTGGAAAGGTTAAGTTAGTTTTCTCAGGTGTTTGTGCTAATGAATGTGACATAAGAAATGGTCGCATAGTCTTGATTTCCTTTTTTTCAGTTAAACTATCAAAAATACAATTCAAGAGGCTTTTTTGGAAATAATAATAATAAAATTATGCCTAATTCTTTTTCCAAAGTAAAAGCATAAAAGAAATTAAAAAGAGACAGATTTGTGTGCTGTGCCTAAGAAGCCTCATGGATCAAATTTCTCCTCATCAGGGTCAGTAACTGGAAATTCAGTAGTAGTAAATGTCACCTGATAAGCAGAATTTAGAGAAATGGAATTATTTATTAGACACCCAATCTGAAGGAAATTATTCAAGTTAATCAGTATGTCAATGAGGGAGATGACATGGAATTTCCTGTGTTTTAAAATAAAACCAGTTGCAAATGGTATTATGTAAGCTTTGGTATCATGTACATCAGTTTACTGCATTACAGTAGATTTTGTTGCTATATCTGTAATGTCAGTAATATCAGTAATTTGCTGTTTGGTCTCCCTATTGTTTCAGAGCTGCTGGGAGCTAAAATAAAAATAAACTGCTGCTAAAATGGGGTTTCCCTTCCCTGACCTCTGCCAGCCCTTGTGCCCCTGCTGTCTTCTGGCCATGGGCTCACCCTGACCTGGCTCAGACCCTTGCAAGTATTTTTCCAAATGCTCCTCTGCAGTTTTAGTGGATTCTGCCAGGTCACAGAGGATCTACTGAAAGCTCCTGGGAGTGGACATAACTTTGAGTGAGGTGTGGGGCGAGCAGGGGGTTTAGCAGGGGAAGGGGAGGGGGAGATGCCTCTCCTTGTGCAGCCTTTGGAGGAGCCTGGATGCTTCCGGAGCTGCATCTCCAGGTGTGGTTTCAGGGGACAAAAGCTTTGGTAGCAGTCCCAGGGAAAAATGTTCCCCTTTCCTCCTGCGTCCCACCAATCATCCCCACTGCTGCATTGCAGTGGAGCTCACTCCCCTTCAGGCTCAGCAGGAAAACATGTTTGAGCAGCTGTGGGCTCAGAGACTTCTCCAAAACTTCTACAAGAGCAACAGTTCTTTTGTTGGGCTGTTGAAGTTCTCTCCCAACTCCTCCCTGTCCAGCTCCCCACCTAGCTGTGCGAGCAGTTGGACTGGCACAGTGCGGGCAGCAATTCCTGAGGAAGTCCTGGTGGGAACAATAGTGAGAAGGAGACACAGGGATGCTTTTCTTTGCTGCTGCTGAAGAATTCTGTCTCCTGAAACGACAGCTTTATTCCCCTCTGAAGTGGGGGAAGGTTTGCAGTGCAGAGTTTTGTCTCTCCAGGTTGGTTTGTATGTGTTTGGCTGTTCTGGAGAGAGTAAGAAGTGCAATTGTGTGCTTTTCTTCAGTTTTAGTTTCCCTCCTCATTTAATTTGTAGATCTGCATTGCTGAACGAGGCATTGCTCTCTTAAATCTGTCTGAATTAAGCAGTCTATGTATTAATTCATTTATTCATTTATTTTCACTGATAAAGACACTGAGGCAAAGCAAACGAGATCCTGTGTGACTTGGGAAACCTTTGGTCTTGAGCCTTTGTGGCATAAATGGCTTCTGCAATGAAATTGCCATTCAGATTTGCACTTTATTCCTGCAGATTAAAGTGTTCTACAAGTTTTAAATATCCTCTTCCCTCTTCACTCAGGGTAGCTACTGATGCCACGTGATTGTTATCTGTTTAATGGTTTTGACGTAAAATTAATTGATTTAAGCTGTGTGGATGTAGTAAGTTCCTGATATTTAATCATATATTGTTTTTTGTTTATTCTTCAAAACATATCAGAAAGCAACGTTCCAAGGGGTTCCTAAAATCATCTTAGCCACTCATCGAAACTTATGGGGAATTAAATGTCAGTCTTTTAACTCAGAAGGATTCACAAGAAATGATCTATTTTTGGCAGGGAGTAGAGGATGCTTCCCAATACGCTTCAACTCAAGATCTCTAGTGAGAAATTGTGAGGTGTAATTATAATAGCACTGAGAAAGATCCAAGGTATTTTCCATGTCCTAGATAGCTGAAGTAGCAGGGAACTTGTTAAATAATTAAAAAAAATATTCTCAACACATGCTAACATATTACTTAACTGAATGAGAACAGGTATTTGTGAGAAAACTGCTGAGTAAATCTTAATTACAGGATAGGCTTAAAAACTCCTGGATTGTGAAAACTAAAATAATCATAAGACAGTGAAGTTAATTAGATCCACCTCCGCAGTTTGAAATTTCTTTTCAAGTAGCTGATCTGATTACAGTTGTAAGGAATCTGGAGCAGCAGAGGAAGTACAATGCTGATTATGTCTGAATAAATAACTTGAAAATCACAAAGATGATTAAAGTTTCTTTAAAATACCATGTGTTTTCAATTTCTGCTCATGTTCTGTCTCTTCTCCTCTCCTGCCATTCACAGACCTGATAAAAGTAAGTTCTCTTCTGTGTCCTTTGCATCCCTCTCTGCAGCACAGAACTTGTAGAGAACCCTGTTGTCCTTTAAAATAAAAGGGAATTCAGTGACAGAAGCTGGAATAGTTCTCTGTTGTGTGTGTGTCGGTTTCCTAGTTTAAATCAAATTAAAATGCAGAGAAGTTCTTTGGAGGGTGAAGAAGTAAGAGCCTACAGCCCTGTTCATTTTAATGGATAAGAATGCAGTACAAAGGCAATGGAAAACAAGAAAAAAAACCCACTCACTGAATTTTTCCAAGGTCTCCCCAGATACCTGAACTTGCCTGTGAAATAAAGCCTGCAGAAGCAGAGGTTCTGCAAGGGTAGTGTCATTTCTTCCATTAAATTTTTTGTTAAAAGCTGCTTTCTAACACTAGGGATGCACTGTTGACATTGAAGTGTGCCAGAAGAGCTGACAGCCCCCAGCATGACCTTGGGATTCCGGGATCATTTTGGGATCCTTGCCTAGGTCTGACTCTCCGTTGGCCTGGCTGCTCTGGAAAAGCTGCTTGTACACATTTATAGACACCATCAGCATCCCTTTGAATTTCGGGGGTTTCTTTTTTATTGTTAAGGATTTGTCTGAAAAAAAACCCAACGAAAGAAAAACCCAGAGCAAACAAACCTCTATTAAAATGCCATTTTCAGTAAAACCCCTCAGTTCTTGGCCAGGAACACAGGGGCCAAGGCTGCTTGTGGGTGCTCTGCCTGTGTGCAGCAGCAGCACTGGGGTTTCCTTCCTGCTTTATTCTTATCTGCCTCTAAAAACCAAAACCCAAACTGTCCCGTGATCCACAGTGTCCCATGAGTAATTCTCAGTGCCAGTGGCTGTTGGGAAACACGGTGATTTCTCTGTCCTCTGAAAAAAAATGGGCAGAAAGGCAAAAAAATCTCTTTTTTATGTATTATCTTTTTTTTTTTTTTTTTTCGCAGACATGGGGGATTTCATGGACACAGACCAGAGAAAAACAGTGACTGAAGGACAAGCTGCTGTTCTGAACTTCCCACGCATCCTCAGCCATCCGAGGCCCCAAGTGACGTGGTTTCGAGACGGGCACAAGATTATACCAAGCAGCAGAATGTAAGTCAATTTAAAGCTCAAAATACACCCACCCTAAAATATGATTAATTATATTTGATAACACAGCTTACATTTTAAGTACACTAATTAAGGTTTAAAGAGAATAAAGTAGTCGTGTTCATACCAAGTTTGAGATAAATTACTATTTTAAGGCTGTCTCTGAACTTCTGAAGCAGTTTGACAAAATAATTCATGTGGTTTTAATGGTCCTGGTGCAGCACAAGGGGCTGGATGTGCAGAATGTCTGAGCTTCCTTCACGCTATCCATTTTCATGATACATTTTGGAAAAAGGAATGTTCATCTCTCAATTACGTTCACTTGAGTGCACTAACTTAATGAATTCTGAGGATTTTTTTCTTTTAATACATGAATCTGTGGGGTTTGTTGCAGAGTTATGCTTTGTACTGTTTTCCTCACAACAAAATTCCAGATATTGTTTATTCTTTTCAGTATTTTTTAGCCAATGACAGTTTTATTTATTTTTTACTAATTAGTAGCTCACCCCTGATGACACAGTACTTGCACTTAGATTAGTTATTATCTCAAGGTGTGCTCATTTATCCTTTTCTGAAACAGTTATGAAGCCACCCCATGTTTTTATCTGCACAGTTTCATTCAGAGACTGAAGGGCTTGGCTGTAACATTAAAAACTGTGGATTAAATCTTGTCTCGTTTATTAGAAAGCTGTTGAAATGCCAGGAATGTTGGTAGTCAGTTTTTAACAGTGCATCACATTTTCATGTGTTCAAAGGGATAGATGTGCTAGCAAATGATGGTAATGGGATATTGCTGAGTTCTAGGAGTGCTGAGGCTTTAGAGTTCATATTAGAAAGGGAAAACTTCTCTTAAATTTGAATTTTGCTTATCTGTACGGTATATTTTACTGCTATGTGCCTTTTTGAAACATGAAAGCTGGTATTAGAGTAGCTTGGAAACTGTAAAAATTAGTATTGCAGGGATGTGAAGAAACGATGTAATAATTTATGAATAATTTAATAGTAATTTGATGGGAAGCAGCTGGAAGATGAAACAATGGGTTCCTGGGCAATCTCTTGAAGAGAGCTAAGTAACAAATCCTGAGTTATTAACCATTAAGGATCTACTTCCTCCACTCCTGCCACATTACAAATTTTGTGTTGTCGATGCTGTGAATACACAAATCAGGAAATTGCAGGGAGTGACAAGGCCTTGTTATCCTGATATCTGAGAGTCTCCTGGGAACCCTTACAGGGAACAGAGCAGAGTGACCAAGGCAAGCCCGCAGCACCTGAAAATGAGATTTGCCTGAGTTCTCTTACAGTTGGGGAAAATTGCAAGTAGAGCTGTGTACATCATGTATTTGTTTATATAAAGATGCTGATTTTCACCTGCTGTGCTTTCCTCTTGCTCCTACCCCGTTGGGATTGCTGGGGTAAAATCACCTGTAACTGCGGTCGTGCTTACGAATGGGAGAACTGCAACACAGCAGGAGTGAAATACACCTCGAGGTTTCCATATAAATTCCATTTCCCTGGTCAGAAATTCTGTCTAAAAGGAGCAATTGAGGACATTTGACTGGCCTGTGTAGGAATCTCTGAGTACTCCTGCAGCTGAAATGCCCATGCTGGAAGTGTGAGCCTCCTCGGAAGTTTGATAGATGGCGCATAGTGAGTCTGATACGTTCAGGAAGTGACAGATTTGTGGTGCACACAGCAATCATCAGAGCACTCTGTGTGCAGTAGGTCTCAAAATATTGGAAAAACCAGAGAGCATCCACTCACATCCTGCTGTCCATGAAATTTGGGAAGTAAATATGGCAGCCCTATAAATACAGGAAAGCTGAGAGGTGGAGAGGATGCATGTAAAACTGTGAGAAACTTCTTATGGGAGCTGTTTCTTACCTCTGGAGCAAGTTGTGCATTTCAACATGTTTTTTGTGCACCAGGAGGTATCAATTTCCCTGATCAGTTTAGCCAGTGATCCAGTTAGGCTGATGCATCAATCTCACTGGATCTCCTGCTAAACTGATCAGGGAAATTGATACAACCACCTTGTGCGATGCTCTTTAATCGGATTAAAAGTACCTTATATTGCTAAATCAATATAAAGCTTTTTTAATGCTCTTAAACAAGCTTACAATGATTTGGCTGAATCAATCAGCCATAATTTCAGGTGTCAGCTGTAATAATGATTTCTAGGAGTGACATTGCTGTGGTGCATGAGGAGTGAGGACATAAACTGTGCTAAAAATGGGAAGAACAGTGGTGGTTATGGTGAAATTCATTCAAATAGTTGGTTAAGTCTTACTCATGCAAAAACCTTAATTTACATGTGCTTAACACTGCACCATTTTTATGCCATAAAAATGCTCCTCATGTTTGTGTGCATGGATTCATCTCACTGAAGTGGGAACAGAGTTGTCCTTAGGTGAGAGGTACAAAAGATCAAAAGTAACACTAGTTCTGAGAATAGAAAATAAGAAAGTCTTGAGATATTTCAAGGAATGTCATTTATTTGGCTCCACGGTAAGGCTTTCCTAGCAGGTTTAAGGTGGTAAAAGCTGATGTATTTCTCCTTCACTGAGTACCAGTATTTAGGACACTTCTGGGGAGGGGCCCTGCCAGCTATTCAGCATCTCTGGGCACCCTCATCAGGAAAAACTTCTTCCCTATATCCACCCTCTTTTAGTTTAAAACCATCCCCTCTTGTCCTATCACTGTGTGCCCTTGTCAGTTGTTCAGAGTGGGGGGGAGAAAAGATTCAGTGAACAGCTTTGGTTCCACCTTTTTTTAGATCCTACTCTGAGAGCGTGCGTGGCCGTGGGATCTTCTGGGAGAAAGTTTCCTTTGGGACACAGGTTTTTTTCAAACTGCACACTCTGTTTAATTTCACTGCTGGTGTTACTCGTAGTGGAATTTTGCGGCAAATAACCACATATTAGTACCTATCCTAATGGTAATATTTTGTTAAAGCCTCCAGATAAATACAGGAATAGGGTGACAAGTTGCTTTTAAATGAGTGGGCATGTAAAGTCAACAAATCCCTGTGTAGTACATAAATGTGAAGCAAATGGCCTGCACATGATCCTGGGGTTGTTGTTATGGCTTCTGACTTAGGGCAACTAACACATGTGCAGCAGAGTCAGCGGGACATGAGGCTGTGCATTTAAAAATTTAAGTCCTAAAAGTCACTGTCATCCCCTCCTCGCTTAAGTGCAATGTGGGTGTACATTCATTTCAGCATTCTTTGTCACCAAAGCCTCAGCTTGGTATTTTCAAGAGGTGTTTCTACAACGGAAAGAAACTGTATGTGCTAGAAAAGCATGAAGTGGTGAATTGGAGACGAGGCCAAAAGATCAAGAAGGAGAGAAAATGAGCAAGGAGAAGATTTAGGGTTTGAGGTGTTTGTTATTATTCTGCATTCCCCAAGAAGTTCTAGAAGAGACTTCACATTACACCCAGACAGATTCATTTCCAAATACACCAGCAGAGAAATGGGGAGTTACAGCTGCACTGTTATCCAGGGTCTTGACTGATGGGATGATTTTGCCGGTTTCCCTGCACATCGTACCAAACCCAGCAGCTCTCTAAAGGTGACTGCATCAAAAGAAATTGCTACTCTGGGATGTCAAGTCTTCTGCTTGCCTTGCCTGCCTGTGCTTCATCAGGCTTAAAAGCAAAGCACATTTAACTTTCTTTACACGAGCACAAACAGTACCTTGGAGAGGCACAAAGGACAGTGGCACCATCAGGGTCTACAATTGCCTTTCACTTGTGGCATTGAGGAATTAAATTCTTAGTTCTCTTAGAGGATTTTTTACCTTTCTCTAAGTGAAGCACTTTTCAGAGAAAAGGTTCATTCCAGCCATCAATTCATTCAATTCACTTTCTTTAAGAAGAAAACTTCTATGCAGACGTTATTACTGTCTTCATTAACTTCCTCACAGTAAAACTGCTCTTCCCCATGTAAGCTGCAGTTGGGTGAATATTAACTCATGTCTTTTGATAGTGGAATTATGTCTGGCACAAAACAGGGAAGTTCATTTTTTGTGTATAAAGGCACTTCTGGGGTGTCCCTTTCAGCAGGATGGACATTTAGTCACTGAAATAACTCCTGAGGAACTGAAAGACTTCACAAATGCACTTCACCCCCCAGGCAGGGGTGCTGAATGGCACTGCCTTCAGGTACAGTGGGTTAATATCTGTGTTTTGCACTCGGATCAATTCATTGTTGGATGTATTTGGTCATTATTAACTCTTAGAGACTGAAGTTGCTGGCAGATCATGAAAATTAAAATACATTAAGGACAAGCAACTCTCTCATGACTTGCTGTGGTTTTGACCACTCACAATACTTCACAAATAGGCAAAGCTGCTGCAAATTTCTTAGACATTTGTTAAAGTAAAATTGTAAATGTATTAATGGCAGCCTTAAAAAAAAAAAGTAGCTGTAGCTAAGTAGGCTTTAAAAGATGAGAAAAAGTATCTAGGAATAATGCATCAAATTTAGGGCTGATAATAGGATTAGATTAGGTTTTGCTTTGATGATAGCAGCTGACTTAATGTGCCATGTATATATTTTTCACTTTAAAACAAACACCACTTCATTTTTCTGTGAGCAGTTCTAGTGGCACAGAGCATCTCTTGCAAATACCAGCCTGTCATACAACTTGAGCCAGTTGCACATAATTACTTTTCACATACACTGGATAATACTTTCATTAAGATGGTGATGATTATCATTACTGAACAATAAATTCAGAGACTGTCAACTCCACAATATATTAGCTGAGCAATAACTTAAAAAAAAAGAATTGCAGATCTCCTGTCTGCTGACATCATGGAGTGACACCTCTCAGCAGTAAGATGAGACAAAGCCCTATAATATTGGGTTTATCTGGATGTACCTTTCACAGGCTTCACATTAAGGTCAGCACCTGAAAAAGAAGAATATTTGGTAGAATTAAATTATTCCCTTAAACTAAAATTCATCACCGCCGCACTGTAATTAATTTATTCAACCAAACTTCTGCACCGAGTAACTTCAGTTTGGAGGAGCAGGCAGCCCCAGGAATCATCTTCCAATAGTTTCAGTGTTCCCCCAAGGGCTGTGCGGGTTTGAAGGACTGCAGGGAAATCTCCCATCATCTGGAGTGCTCAGTTTGAGGAGCCCTGGCGCTGTCAGGGCTGTGTGAGCATCCTTGTCTGTCAGGGGCTGCAGTGGGTACCACCCTGCTCAGCAGAGGGAAACAGCAGCACCCCCGGGGAAGCAAATCCCAGCATTATCTCCCAAAGCTGTTTGACTCGTCTGGATCCAGCCTCACCGCTTTCCTCTCTGCACATCGTTTGTTTGCCACAGGTTTTAAACGTACGTGTCAGAAATTAATTCATTCGGACCTCTCAGCTTCCCGGGTGGGTTGTTGTTGCTCGGTTTGACGGAGGGGGAGCAGGACCGAGGTGGCACCTGGGGACCGCGGGATGCTGAGCGCAGGGTGGGTGGGAGCAGCGCAGCCCCTCGGAGGTGGGAGAGGGGCAGCAGGAAGAAAACTCTGCTGCCAAAGAAAATTCCTTTTAGCAAGGCTCGTTTGGAAGGGGATTCTTCCCAGGAGAGGCGCTGGGGCTGATGAGATGAGAGGCACATTTTGGGATTTGACCAATATGTTTCATTACAAATTTGGACCACAAGCCACAGAGGGTTTTGTAATGTATGTTTTTTTCATAAGCCGGGGGAAGTTGCTGCCATTACAGTAGCGCTGTAAAATCCATATCTTTGCTAGAAAAAAAGTGGATGCTTGGAACTAATATTGTGCTTTAATGGGCCTCAGCTGCTCACAGTATCTTCCAGGACAATCTTCAGCAGCTGTAAATTTCAATAAAACTTCAAAGATCACTGTCTAGGAGGAAAATCTGACTGTTGGATATTGTTTTTCCTATGATGATCACATATAAAGAACAAAATCATTTTATGTGCTACTACCCTTATTAATCATAGATTTGGAATTTGTAAAACAAAGGCAATGGAAGTGTCACTAGAAGGAAACCTTTTTTGCTCTAAGTATGATTTACTTATCACAGCTTGCAGTGAAATTGATTTATGAGTTTGTTGGTTTCTGGGGACAAATGTACTTTGAGAAAGAAAATATGGGCTGTGAAAGAAGTGTTAATAGCATTACTCTTTGAAAGTGAATTATATACTATTTTTTAAAAATCATCCTCAGTCGAGAGGTGGGTAAATATGAGGACTCGTCATCATATTTTGAGGCTCACTTTTTGCATCTGCTGCATTTTCTAATCAGAACTAAAGATGCTATTAGGGACAAATCATGAATATAATCCTTTAATAACTAATGTGCTTTTGTGGAAAACCATTTTTCTGTCAATCTTTGAACTACTCTGCCTACAAATGGAAATATTTTAATATGCAGCCAAGATAAGACTATTTAAAAGTGTCGCAGTCATTCTTAAGAGCAAATACGCAAAAGAAAACTATTGCTTTATGCTTAAAAAGTGGCAATTGTTCACAAATCCCCAGGAACAATTTATCTCCTGTGGCCCCTCACATATCTCTGCTTTTATGGAAATAGATGCAAAATGCTTGTGATTTATCAAACATAGCAAAAGGTAATGTCTTATGTTTACCAATCAACTTTTATTAATCAAAACTGACTGAAGTAAAATGTATCTGTCAGTTCTTCTGGCTCTGTACTGCAAAGGATTGTTAATTTTCTTTCTGTGCAGGAAAGGACAAATTCTGTCTTGCCTCCTGATTCCAGTGGATTTTTATGTGATGTGAAAAGGTGCTAGGACATATAAGTTTGTAGCTTTAAGATACAGGTTTATGTGGAATACTTTAAAAGCCTTTCATTTTGGCAGATTTACTTTTTTCATGAAAACTGCTGTGTGATTCAAGAAGAAAAAAAAAAAAAAACCAAAACCACAGAAATCTGGGGATGTATTG